>JAJLRJ010000013.1:11846821-11929321 GCA_024195265.1 Dendrophyllia cribrosa | reverse complement strand
AAATCATACAATAAGGAATTGACTTCTTTAAGTGCACCTGGGGGCGTTGGAAGAGAAGACAAAACATAAACTATTTGTGACACGGCCATGGTTTTTATGATTGCGATTTTACCCAAGAGGGTTAGTCTTCTTGCTGACCAATTATTCAGAATGCTGCAAATTTTTTCGATTTTCTCGCTTACGTTAACATCAAGGGACTTATCGTTCAACGTGGGAAACCAAACTCCCCAGGCGTAGACCTTTGTTTCAGCCCATGTTATAGGTTTTTTTCAAGGGAAAGTAATGTCCGAACTTTTAGATGATCCGATCCAGAGGGCTTCAGTTTTGTCATAATTAACTTTCAGACCAGATATGGAAGCAAAGACATCCACGTACGGATCTCTTTGTCATTCATTATCGTGTTACCTAGTATTTCGGCACATAAGATAAACTCAGGTCTCCGCGACCTAAGCTAAAGAAATCCGAAGACCAACCGTTGTTCTGGATACAACTGCTGATGTCCGTATAGAATATTATTTTTTATCCAAGATACCAGAGAAGCTCCGAAGTTATAATATTTAAGGGTTTTCTCTATAAAGGTCCATTTTATACTATCGAAAGCTTTCTCGAAGTCAATGAACAGTAAAAGACCCGGCATTTGCTCATTATCTGTGTAATTTATGATGCTCTCTATAGTCTGATGTTTTCCGCAATAAAACGATTTTTTTAGAAAACCCGTTTGGTCATTGTTGATAATCTTTGGCAGGACTTTTTGTAATCGACTAGCAATGGATTTAGTTGCTATTTTGTAATCACAGTTAAGAAGAGTAATAGGTCTCCAGTTTTTAAAGAGATAGTAGGTTTGTTCTTCTTTGGTATGAGGGAAATCAATCCTCTCCTTTGTGTAATTGATAGAAGGCTCTTCGCATGTGTACAGTTTAAGGCGTTTTGTAGGTAATGATGGATGTCATTCCACAATACTTTATAAAATTCTGCCGGGAGGCCGTCACTTCCCGGACTTTTATTTGATTCCTTTGATTTTAACATTCAAAACATTCAATTTCAGTTAAAGGGCCTTCATACTGTTTTTGCTCTGTCTCATCTAGAGTCAGAGTATTTCCTTCTGGGAAGAAAATCGTTTCGTATGCAGCATTAATTGTGTATCAGTTGAAGAATATAAATTCTGGTAGAAGGTTTTTGCTTCTCGTAAGATCTCACTATCCATGATAATGACGCTATTATCTGCCAGGGTAAGTTGTTTGATAGTTTTTTTTTATTAAAATGCCGTTTTCCTAAGGTAAAAAAGTATTTTGCATTCTTTTCTCCTTCATTGTACCATCGAGACTTAGATCTAAATATTGCTCCTCGGGTTTTATGCTTTGACGTTTCTTCTCTTTGTAGGATCTTAATATTTAGTTTATTATAGATGTGGGCTTTTTCGCTTTCAGATAGGGAGTTTTCTTCAAGTATTTTCTGGAGAGATAATATGTCAGATTCTAGGATCGTCTCTTCTGATTTCATTTTAGCTTTCCTTCTCCTTGCGTAATTTAGTGAGCTTGTGTCATGAATTTTATCACATTCCTTTTATTTTACAATCGAAAATACATCTTCCAAGGCGCACCGGCAGGGTTCTATCTAGGGTATTTGAGGGGTAGAAGCTTCCCCCCCCCCAAAAAAAAAAAACGCCCAGCTTCCCCCCCCCCCCCCCCCCCCCCCCAAAAAAAAAAATATATATTGTTATCATTACAGTTTATAAGTAACTATATCGGAAAAATCATCCAGACGCGACGAGGTCAGTACACATGAAGTAAGTATTCCCTGTCTAAGGACACTATATGACAAGGAACATGGAGTATTACAAACTGCTGGCCTTACAGCAGGCTTGGTTATCGGCTGTACTTTCTGTTTATGGTTTATGAGTTGAATAGCGATAGCATGGACAAATTTGTAACCAGAAAACCACGGAAAGGAGACGCTTATGTACACAGATAATCTGAATGTGATTTTGATTGTGCAGTGCAATCAACAGAAAAGGTTGGCATAACATCGAGTTCGACTAGCACGAGTCAACCAAGAAAAAGACACGGGCCATCTGAATCTGATTGTGCAATAAAACCACCAGAAAAGATTGCAGCAACATCGAGTACTAGCACGATTAACAAGCCGAACTACAAGAAGAATTTAACCTATGACGCTTCATGGAAGAAGAAACACTCTTGGATGAACTATGATTCAACTGTGAAGGGTATGGTATGTACTGTTTGCAAGGTCTATGGGAAAGTACCTGTACAAGCTAACGGTGCGTGGGTAACACGTCCTGTAAACAACTGGGCGAAGGCAACACCCCTGTTGGCAAATCATGAGAAAAGTGAATGGCATCTAGCGGCAATAGAGAAAAAGGCATTTTCTCAGTCAGCAGAAAAGCATGGCGATGTTATAGAACTGATTGTAACAGCCAGCGAGGAAGAAAAGAAGGAAAACCGGGAAATGATGAAGAAGCTTATTCGATCACTGTATTTCCTTGTAAAATATCACATTTCCCATACCACTACATTTGAAGGTCTCATTACCTTACAGATCGAGAATGGGGATGTCAAGTTGAAAGTGCATAGAGAAACATGCCCACGTAATGCAACCTATGAGTCATATTCCACAATAGTAAAACTTCTTGCAAGCATCAGCAAGACTCTGGAAAACAGCCTCCTCAACAGTTTCAAAGGAAGCGTCTATTATTCGATAATGGCAGACGAAAGCACCGATGTAGCCGCTAAGGAAGAACTGTCAGTGTGTGCACGTTGGCTACATCAAAACAAGCCAGTGGAACACTTTCTTGGTGTCATACATGTACAAGCTAAGGAAACTAATGCTGAAGCTATCGCTGGTTATACTTCTGATTTTTTGCAATCCAGGGGCATCACATTTGAGAAAATGCGTGGTCTTGGCTTTGACGGTGCCAGCACCATGTCGGGCAACAGGACTGGTGTTCAGACACGCCTGAGGTTGCATGCACCAAGCGCTCTTTACGTACACTGTCGTTGCCATCTACTGCAACTGGCTGCTTTAAATGCTGCGGGAGAACATGCAGAGGTCAAGCGAATCTTAGGTACACTATTCACAATTTGAAAAGCATTTTACTATTCACCCAAGAAAGCAGAAAAACTAAAGGAGATTCAAGCCGAGCTTCAGTGTCCCGAAGTCAAGATGCAGAAACCTAGCGATACTCGATGGTTAGCCCGTGAGAGGGCCGTGCGTGCTGTACGTCTAAGTTTGCCGGCATTGGTGAGTACTTTCGAAGAGATTTATGACGAGAAAGGTGACGCAGAAGCACATGGGATTGCTATTCTCTTGACCCAATACAAGACTGTGGCTTGTATCTACATGCTCTGTGATGTACTGCATACTGTGGCGACACTGCAAGCAAGTCTACAGGCCAAGGACATCGATCTTGCCAGTGTACCAGCAATGGTTGAGAGCACTACTAAACGGTTAATGGAGTTGAAGGAGAACGTCAATACCAGCACGTGGTTCAAGAACCATTCTTCAGTGTTCACTGATGATGCGCAACTTGGAGCAAAGAACATTGTGGTCACAGAGGAAGAAAAGAACTTGTTTCTTCGCAAGGTCTATCGTCCTTACGTGCAAAGTGTTGTTGACCACATTAATGGAAGGATGGAGTCTACAGATCTTATCTCTGCTATGTCTATTTTTGATCCACGACATCTCCCAACTGAAGACAAATTGGCAGACTATGGCATAGAAAAGATACGAACCCTAATCAATTTCTTCAGTGTCGCACAAAGGATCCAATTTCAGGCAGAAGTAGGCATCTCACAACCTGACATTGACGCTGAGGATACAGAGTCAGAAAGGAAGCTGTTTCGCCGAGTCATTTTTGTGCGGTACAAAGACAGCACCTTACAACAAGTGCTCTCGACATTGATAGACAGTGGTAACTCTGACATTGCCACAGCTTTTCCGAACTTGGCAAAGGTAGCTGCGATTGTAAATGTATTACCGGTGACAACAGCCACTGTTGAGCGTTCCTTCAGCGCCATGAAGCTAATTAAAACAAGGATCCGCAGTAGGCTGGGTGAGGATGCACTTGAACACACCATGCGCATTTGCATCGAAGGTCCTGACCAGTTGCCAGATGATGTCCTGGAGTCAGTGGTAGATCATCACAAACGCGTAAAGAAGCGCAAATTAGCTTTGTAATTCAATTCAATTTCAATTCAACTTTTTGGAGAAGGAAAATACATTTAGATCCTCAAGTTGATCAGGGAGATTTTCCAAAGATCAATTGCCATGATTTGTTTACCAGTATTTGTGACCAGACATGTTGTCAGTTAACAGTCGCATGGGACTGGGGCGAGACAATGGCGGCGTAAAGACGTGCTTCCAAAACGTCCGCTAAAATCAGACATAAGAGCGCTTTAATGGATGAATTTTTCGACAAATTCATTAGCAAAAGAAAAACAAGAACTTCCTCTTCGGACAATTCTGCTAAGTCGACTCCCTCACCTGACGCTAAGAAAAAAAAAAGTGAACAAGACGATTCGCTCGAAGACGAAGACGACGCCATAGAATCAGAAGACGAAGTTCCAGCTGCACTAAAACCACTAACTATGGCCGACCAAGATGTCTATAAAACTCTCCAAGAGATCTTATTGAAACTTCAAAAGCTTGATGCTATTGAACAAACGGTCAATAACTTTCAAGCGGCCCTCAAAAATCTTGAAGGACGACTACAAAATCTGGAAGCCTCGCACACAGCTATTCGACAAGATGTCAGCGACCTCAAAGATAGTGTCAACTTCGACAACGTGGAGCGGGAAAAAAAGGGCTAAGAAGGTGCAAGGTCTTGAGAAAAAATTAAGTGAAGACACCGAGGAGCTGATGAAAGAAAACTCTAAGCTCCAAAGTACAATTAATAATCTAAATGACAAAGCTCTGTACCTCGAAGCTTATTCAAGAAGAGAAAACATAAAATTCGAGAACATTCCCGAGGCAACTCAAGAGAATACTGACAAGGAAAATATTGAGTCAGTGCTACGAAATTTCTTGGAAACCGAACTAGGTTACGAAGATGCTCAAAACATCGAAATTCAAAGGGTACACCGCGTTGGAAAAAGGAAGGAAAACAAGCCCCGAGCCATACTTACAAGACTACTGAGATACAAAGACTGTGAAAGACTCTTCTCTCTAGGGCACCGCTTGCGAGGCACAGATTATAAGATGTATCAAGACCTTCCGGTCGAAATCGTGGAAAGAAGAAGAAAACAAATGGACACCTTCAGGAAGGCTAGACAAAATAATATTCCCGCATCTTTCAGCAAAGCGAAACCCGATCAATTATACATCCGAGGTAAACTTTGGCCATTAGGAAAGCCGCTTGATTTGTAAGTCTTGACTCTATATGAATATGAGCTGCTTAATTGTTGGTCTTTTGAAACATGTTATTGTACCTTTATTTAGAAACATTCAATTTTACTATTTGGAACGTTCCTGTAATAATTCCTTATCATCCAATTACCTTTAAAAGGCGGTCGGAAAACGAAGCACTCTTCCCACGAAAAGCTTCTACAAACTTTAAGATCTTTGCTCGGTTTTTCTGTTAAAAAAAGCCTAGCAAGCCAAACCGGTCTATGTTCTCAGTCAGGAATTTCTTTTATTTTTCTAAGTGTGTATATGTCCTCTTGCTCCTTATTCTATTTGTTTTACTTTGTCGGAAAATATGTTATTGTCAAACTACCATTTTATTATATATTTACGTTTTCGCTTTCCAAAAGGATAAACATTTCAAGTTGTTCCAAAAATTTACATGCGCATCTAATTTAAGCTGTTCTCGTAGCTCAAGGGGTGTTAGATCTGTGGGCAACAACTCGTCTTTGCTGAAACAATGGTTAAAACAATGCTTCGTTATTATCTGCCAAAAATATGTCTGAACTTAAAATTGCTTCCATCAATGTCAGGGGAATAGGGGATAACAATAAAAGAAAAGAGACTTTCAATTGGCTGAGGACGAAACAACAATCAATATATTTTTTACAAGAAACGCACTGTACCCAGCCTATAGTCGAAAGATGGAGGATTGAATGGGGCTATCAAGCACTTTTTAGCTGTCATTCAAGTAACTCAGCAGGTGTCGGCATTCTTTTTAACAATAACTTTAATCTTGATATTCTAAAAGTTTTTTTGATCCCTCAGGACGATTTATTATATGCGACATCAAAGCTGATGTTAAATTCTTTACACTTGCTAACATTTACGCTCCAAATGAAGATGACCCAAACTTTTTCAGCTCCTTTTTAAATCATTTGCGCGATTTTAAATGCGACGAAATCTCGTATTGAATGTTGAAGAAGATAAGAGAGGCGGCCTTCCCAGAACCCACCAAAACGCTAAAAAAATTATTTTGCAGGCCTGCGAAGATTTCAGTTTAACTGACATATGGAGAATATTGAATCCTGACAGCCGAAGATACACATGGCGCCGAAGAAAACCAGAGATACAATGCAGACTTGATTTCTTTTTAATAAGTTCGAGCTTAATTTGCGATACCAATCTTGCAGATATTGTGCCTGGCTACAAAACTGATCACTCGATGATACTACTAAAACTAGCTCTTCATTATAATCAAAGAGGAAAGGGTTTCTGGAAGCTCAACACCTCACTCTTGGCAGACGACAAGTATATAGAAAAGATCAAAGCAACAATTCAAAACACAAAAAATGAGTACGAGCAAGACATTTCTGTAAACCCAGCCTTATTCTGGGAAATGATCAAAATGAAAGTGCGGGAAAAAACGATCTCATATGCAGCAGCCAAAAACAAAAAAGCTAAGTCACGAGAGGACGCACTTAACAATGAAATACATGATTTAGAAAAGGAAACTGAAGGAAATAACTCTTTAAAAGAGGAACAAAAATCGTATTTATTTCAAAAGATGGAAACCCTTAAGAGCGAGCTAGAAAAAATCATTGAGCATCGCACAAAAGGAGCAATCTTACGATCTAGAACTCGATGGCAAAATGAGGGGGAAAAAAACACCAAATACTTCTTGAATCTTGAAAAACGACACTATAAACAAGGTACAATAAGCCGCATAAAGAAGGGCAACAATGAATTCGCTACAACTGATAAAGAAATCCTTCATGAATGCAAGACCTTTTATAAAGACCTTTACTCTTCTAAGATAATAAATAATTCATCCTCCTCAGAAGCTGAAGCTTTTTTCTTAAGAAACGAAAGGCGTTTAAGTCAAGATGAAAGTGAAACAATTGAAGGTCAGCTAACAGAAGCGGAATGCTCAAACGCACTAAAAGATATGGAATCCGGCAAAACTCCCGGCACAGATGGTCTTCCTTCGGAATTTTATGATACTTTCTGGTCAGATATTTCGGAACCTCTCTTAAACGCTCTAAATCACGGATTTGCGACCGGTCAGCTCTCTGTCTCTCAAAGAAGAGGTATTATAAAACTTATTCCTAAAAAGAGCGATGAACTCTACTACATACGTAACTGGAGGCCACTAACACTCCTAAACTGCGACTATAAAATAGCGGCAAAAGCCATCGCACACCGCATTGAAAAGCACCTTCCGAATCTCATAAATAACGATCAGACTGGATATCTTAAAGAGCGCTATATAGGTGAAAATATACGCTTAATTGACAGTGTGATTAACTATGCAGCCAAAAAGAACATTCCAGGCCTTCTCTTCCTTGATTTCGAGAAAGCTTTTGATACACTGGAATGGCCCTTTATAGAAAAAACTTTACTCTCCTTTGGTTTCGGCCCTTCTATTCTCCAATGGTTTAAAACCTTCTATCAAAGTTCGGAAAGCTGTGTTTTGAATAATGGCTGGGCCAGCGACCTTTTCTCTGTCCATAAAGGTGTTCGGCAGGGCTGTCCTCTCTCTCCATATCTTTTCATCCTTTCAGTCGAGATTCTCGCTAACGCGATCCGGAAAAACTCTGATATTAAATGTCTACGTCTCAAAGGGAACTAAATTAAATTAAGTCAAAACGCCGACGATACCACCCTGATTCTTGATGGCTCCGAAAAATCTCTTACCAAAGCTCTCGACATTTTAGAAAGTTTCGCCAAAATTTCAGGTCTCAAACTAAATAGCAAAAAAACAGAAGCTTTATGGATCGGTTCATGTACTGGCACAGACGAAAAGCTTTGCCCGGAACGAAAATTCAATTGGCAAAAAGACAAAGTCAAAGCACTTGGTGTATGGTTTTCAACAGACCCAGAGCTAACTATCACCCGCAACTTTTCGGAAAAAATAGAAAAAATCCGAAATTGTCTGGGCTGTTGGTCAGTACGCAGACTTAGTCTAATCGGAAAAATTACAGTTCTAAAGAGCCTTATTGTTTCTCAAGTAACTCATCTCTTGATGGCTCTTCAATCAAACAAACTTATTATTAGAGAATTAAATGATCTTTTCTTTGACTTCCTTTGGAACGGCAAAGGAGACAAAATGAAACGAAACGTAATAATAAGGGATCTTCAAAATGGAGGCCTCAAAATGATAGACATCTCATCTTTTAACAAAGCTCTAAAATCCATCTGGATAAAGAAATATCTCGACATTTCAAATTGTAAGAGCAAATGGAAACTTTTCTTTGACTTTGAAGCAGATAACCTCGGAGGCCCTGCTCTTTTTAGCAATTTAAATATGGCAGACACTAAAAAAATATCGAAAACTCTAAGCCCGTTTCTAAAAGAGGTTATAGAAATTTGGACTGAATTAAATTATCAAGAAAAAATAACGTCGACCGAATCCTTTTTTGCACAAAGCTTATGGCAAAACTCACTGATTAGAATTATGAACAAACCGGTCTTCTATAAATCTTGGTATCAAAAAGGGATTTCTTCTGTTAGTCAACTCATCAAAGAGAAACCAAATGTTTTTTTTACGGTAGCAGAATTTGAAAATAAATATTTCATCAAAGTTAACCCTCTCACTTTCTACGGCATAACATCCTCTATCAAAACACTCTGGAGAACCCAAAAACCGAACATAAAAAACGAGACAAAAGAAGAAACTTTTCTAACGGCCATGAAAGCAACCAAAAAACCAAGCAGACTAGCCTATCAACAACGACTATTAGAAGGGAAAACCAATCTCCCAATACCCAGTCAACAGAAGTGGTGCAATGAATTTCAATGCGATTTAAAATGGAACGTCGCTTATCAGATTGCAAAAAAATGTACAAAAAGCACAAAACTTATTGAATTTCACTTCAGATATTTACATCAATCTCTGGCCACAAATATATCTCTATTTAAAATGGGTTTCAAAGAGGATGATAAATGTACCTTTTGCCAAGAAGAACCTGAAAAAATTCTTCATCTGTTTTGGTCTTGCAATAAAACACAACTCTTTTGGAAAACATTTGATTCTCTTTTAAAGTATCGTAACTTTGTCCCACAAAACCTCGCTCTCGACAAAACTCTAGCTCTGGGTCTAAAATCAGATAAATCGAAACACAAAAATAGTATTAACTTCCTTTTCTTATTGGCTAGATTCTTCATTTGGATCTGCAGATGTAAGGAGAATCTCCCATTTATAGAAAGCTTTAAAGCTTATCTCAAACTATACAAAAACGATTTTGAACCACTATCCCTAGAGTAACTATGATTGTTTCTCTCCAAATTTTCCCCTGACATCTTTCACCGTGTTGTTTTTTCTATCGTACGTTTTGTTTTTTTTTTCAGCAAAGACGTATCTTTTGTTTTTCACCGGCCTATCTTCGTTTGAGGCTCCTAAACTGCTCTATAATCGCACTTGTAACCTCTTCCTTCAGTAACTGGTAGTTTTTTTTATTAATATTTTTTTTGTTTTTGTTTGTTTTTGTTTTGTTTTTGTTTTTGTGTATGTGTGTGTATGTGTGTGTATGTGTTTTGTAAGCTAAAGGTACGTAAGGCTAAGGGTAATGTAGTAACATGTAAGTAAATAATGCGACGTAATTTAGCTTTAATTTGTAAGTAGTTTTTTTGCATTTTAGTGTCAATAAAAAAAAAACAAAAAAAAAACAGTCGCATCTACCACGTCAGTTAACTTATTATATACACGTCAGTTATTATTTACACGGTTTACAGTTACGTTGTTATCTAGAACTTTGGCAGTTGTTACGACCATTGGTAAGAAATGGAAAAGTGCCGTTGTTGAGTTTATTTATGTTATTCACTTACTGACAATAACTGAGTATGTATAAATATTTGTGTAATTAGATATCGGGTAGTTCTTCTGTTCACGTTAGCAAATATCGGAGCTAATTGTAACATTGTCAGAACGTGATCACGACTAAAAAATAAAAATAAATATCACTGTAACATCTCAAAATTGTGTCTCAAAATGCACCAGATTGCATCTCTCCGCATATTCATTTCAAAAAATTTCCGGGGGCGGCCATGCCACCGGACCCCCTACGAAGCTCGTGGCCTCTGGCCACTCGGGACTTCTTCCCCAAACGAGAAATCCTAGATAGAACCCTGTCCGGGTTTCAAAACCGAGCAAATCCGTAAATCCGTATAACAAGAACAACGGGAAAAAATACATCAGCAAGAAAAACAAGTTCAATGTTCACGTGATCACGTGATCACGTGCATTTAAGCGCGTGATCTGTTCAAAAATGTAACGCTGAAAATGTCACACAAACTAAAATAATCTGTGACAGCTTGCTCTTATTTGCATTTTCATGGTGTCCCGCAAGAGAACGGCGTCAACCTCGTTATTGTTTACATATTCATTTGCTACTTCAGAAATTGTGTTCTTGAACAAGTCGACATAATCATTGTCTAACAAGAAGGAAGTGTTCAGCTTCCAAAAACCTGAGCACCTGGGATTTGCATTGTTTGCAAGGTGGATAGGTATTAGATAATGGTCAGTTTTGTATCCAGTTAAAATATCTGCTTTCGTAATTGCTGTACTTAAGCTAGAGCTCGTCAAAAAGAAGTCGAGACGGCAGTGTATATCAGGTTTTCCTCTCCTCCAGGTGAATCTTTTAGCGTCTGGATTAAAACTACGCCAGATGTCTATGAGGTCTAACATATTTGCGATGTACTTAACTTCTTTTAACGACTTCTCGTGAGTCACTGGCCTTCCGCCTTTTTTTGTCTTTTTGGACATCGAGCACTAAATTAAAGTCACCCCCAAGAACTATCTCACCGCAGTCAAAAGAGAGAAGCTGAGTGAGAACATTTTTGAAGAAGGCGGATTGCCGTTATTCGGTGCATAAATATTCACTAGAGTCAAAATCTTATTCTCTGCTTTGATATCTACTATAACGAATCTTCTCTCTGGATCAGAAAACGATTTCAAAATTTGAAAATTGAAACTGTTATTGAAAAGTACACATACTCCGTCGCTGGCGCTAGAAAAGCTGATAAATATAGCCGAATACCCCCATTCAGCAGACCAGAAGACCTGTTTCTCTTTAGTGCAATGAATTTCTTGAAGGAAATAAATTGCATATTTTTTCATCTTGAGCCATCGAAATGTCTCACACTTTTTCAGTGTTTGACAAACCACTCACGTTTAGAGAACAAATAACTAATTCGTCAGTATAGATGATGATTGATAGGTACTTAACAAAGCAATTGTAAAACGCAGAAGTGGAATTAACAAGCCCAAATTACTAACCCTTAGTATGACCGAATAGTAATTAAGTAATGCTCCACATAAGAACGATAGCAAACTTCATTGTTCTGCGGTATTGGCTCTTTTCCATATAGAATATCTTTGATTTCAAGAATAGAGGAGGAGCTGATGGTTAATAATTATATTTCGTTATAAAATAAAGAAAATCCGTTTGCGTCAGATAAATTTTTAGGAAATGTTCGTGCTTAACCAATCAGAATAGCAGAAGACAATAGCTAATAATTTTGCTTCTTTGATGAAGTTCCCCAAATACAATATCTTTTAAAATTTGCATGTTGTGCGATTGGGTCTCATATTACTTGTAACCTTAAAAAATTAGACAAAATGCACCTTGAACCTTAACTTTTTAGCGGTTTTTGAGTCTAGGCCAATGAGATCACCAGTTGTAACAATGAAAAAAAGTTGACATAACATCGTGCATTGCCGTTCAGGGCTATCCTTCTTATGCGGATCATTACTTAAAATACGAACATAATATACAAAAGTTACAGCACAACAATAAGAAAAAAAAACCTAGAGTAAAAACAAACACATAGAAAAAAGTGCCTTGGGTTAGGTAATACATATGGGACACCCAAGAAGCGCTTAATAAAACATTAACATATCTAAAAAAAGCCATTGTAGAGATAAAAAAAAACTCTCAGCAGGATCACAAAAACAATGGGTTCATTAGCAGCTATTTCAAAAGTTGGAGTAATATGCAAATTGATGGTCCTTGTGTCAAGAAGAAGAAAAAAAGATCTATCTTAGGAATTCTGGAACATTTTGATAGTTATATTTTTCATTATTAATAAGGAGAAACCTTCCGATAACTTTCGCATCTGCTATACCGTGTTCTTCCCTCTTTTTCATCATTGCTTTATAGAGAACTTTGCGTTCCTCTTGGATCGCTCTTGCAAAATCTTCAGTTATTTATGCGTTCGCATAGTAACCAGAGTTTTTAATGTTATATCTACTCTTCCAAACAATATCACGGTCCTCGCGGCTAATAAATCGTGCAATTATTGGTCTACATTTACCTTCTATTACTTTTCCCACTCTATGGACGGCATGAAAACTGATGCCACTGGTATCGATATCCATTTCGTTCCGAATGATGTCGTAGACCAGATTTTTACAGTTTTCATCTTCGCTTTCCTGTATGTTTTTTAATCTTAAATTTTCTCGTCGGGTTTATTGCTCGAGCCTGGTGTTATTTTCAATTTGCGTTTTTAGTTGTTTCTAGGATGACAATCTTGCCGCGCAGGGCTTCAACCTCAGCACTGGTCTTCTTTAAATTCGACTCTCCTTCTTCTTATTTATCAAGTCTACATCTTGTTTGGTGGATTCTAAGCTTTGTTTCATATCCCTTTTTTCCGTTCTCATCTGATCGATTTCCAGTTACTGCTCATATCTCAACTTGTCCATTTCGGATCGCATATCAGCGAAGCCCGTCTCCATGGCTTGTCTCAATGAGTCGATCGCATCCTTTAACTGGAGCAAAGTATCTTGATTTGCGGCCATGTCGTCGCTGTTTGAAGAGCTTGAACCTCTTTTGGAGCGTTTTCTTCCCTTAGGAATTTGCCAGCTCTCGTTAAAACAGATAACTGGTTAAAAGTCCATGGTTTTCCATCAACAGGCAGTATTTGTTGTACAAACCAAGCACTATAAACCTATGTTTTATACGGAGCGTCACAGCACACGTCGGGGCGCCATGCCTGCCGAGTAACCTCCTTTCGATTTTTTATGGTCGACGGACAATATCGGCTTCACAGGAAAAATCCAATGCTGTTACACTCTTATATAAGTCAAATTTTTAATAAGAACGTTGAGGCTAGGTTTAGCCAAAATTATAGGAACGTGTTTATACTGTACTCTTATTTTTACAATTAAACTTACTACGAAAAACGTCAAGTGTATTAAATAAGTCAGAGAAAATTTACAGTCCGACTTAGCTCAAGATACTGAAGAAATGGAAAAAAGTATAAGGAACAGAAGTACAGTTTTATCTTTAAATTCTCTTGTCTATTTTTGCAACAAGTAATGCAGCAAATGAGATTGATTAAAACGTCCTTTTTCTGTTTACTAAGAACTTTGACTTTCCTTCAGTAAACAATTGTATGTAACGTGATTGAGTAGTGTGCTCTGGCTTACGAAGCGGGGAATATTACATACTTTACAGTAATATTCACCTAGGGGATATCAGACCCCTCTCTCCCCTCGTGCAATCAACCCCCCCCCCCCCCCCTACTTTTTCAGCCAGTTGGTAATTGTTAAGGTATATTTAATACAATCACTTGCAAGAACAAAGAAAAACGAGCCATGTGAAAAATAGTACGTACTGTTCTTTTTTTCGTTTTCTCCCTTGATGCCTACTGGTCCCTTGACCTTTATAAAAAAAAGAGGAAACTATATTTTTAAGAAGATGAAAATATAATCGAAAGTGTAGATGACGTAGAAATGGCGTGGTGTTACATTGCTGCAGTAAAAATATTTTAGACTAGAGAGGAGCATCGGAAAGGTGCGGGGCTCGAGCCGCTAAACATGGCGGACACGGCAAACGAGAGCTCCTAGAAAATCTTTCTCTTAGCGGCCTAGGCTGTGGTAAATACGCCAATATAACAAGATGTCAAACGAACAAAATAGTAGTAAAGACGTGAGAGGAGGAGAGAAGAAACGTCCGCGTGAAGCAAGCTCTCAAACCGATGAAGAAGATGCTGGCGAAATATTCGACGCATGTGATGCAAAATTAAGCGCAAGACTAAGCAGCATTGAAGACAAGTTAAACCTTTTATTAACCGTCCTCCCCGAACTAGAAAATTACAAGAGCAGAATCAACTCACTCGAGGATGAAAACAAATCTTTACAGGAAAGTCTGGAAAATGCGCATGAAGAAATTAATGACTTAAAGGAGTCGGCAAGTAACATGGCGTCCCAACAGAAGAAACTTAGCGCCGATCAAGAGCGAACGACCCGTGAACTAAACGAATTACGCCGCCGTCACATTAAATTAGAATGTCATAGTCGCAGAGGAAACCTGAAATTCTTTGGGGTGATGGAACGTAAAGATGAAACAAACAGCGACACCGAGGAGGTTTTACGAGAGTTTTTACGCATTAAGCTGAAAATTCCATCGAAGGAAGAAGAAGAGATACACTTCGATAGAGTACACAGGATTGCTACACGCACACGCGACGATCGAAGCCCTGACCCCCGTCCAATTATAGTAGAGCTTACCACCTTTCAAGATAAAAACTTTATCAAGTCCTTCATAAAGAACATTCCCAAAGGCTCAAGCATTGGAATATCTGATGATTATCCCAAAGAAGTAGACGATATTCGAAAGAAGCTTTATCCCGTTCTAAAAGCAGCAAAGCAAGAGAAGAAAGAAGCCTTCTTCAAAGTTGAGAAGCTCATTATTAACGGTTCCTTGTACCGAGGACCAGAAACAACTACTTTTCCTATTTACGGACGTTTAATGAACAGCTAAATTTAATGTAATTAATTGACACTTTCGCTCTATTTCGACCCGTCGTCGGTCTACAAGTTTTTCGCTGGTTGCACCAGCAAAAATCCGATATTGTTTTCTTACAAGAAACGTATTCATCGCCGGAATCTATTAAGAGATGGGAAACAGAATGGGGAGGCAAAATCGCGCCCTTGCACCAAAAGCCTGGTTAAAAGCCTGGCAAGCCTGGTAAACCCGGGTTAAACCAGGCTCACCAGGCTTTTGAGCTGAAAAAAGCGAAATTAAAAGCCTGGTTATCCTGGTTTAACCAGGCTTTCCTGGTTACTCTGGTTGAAATTCACCTGAAAAGCCTGGTAGGAAAGCCAGTTAAGTCCGGTTAAACCAGGCTTTCCTGGTAAACCTGGTTGTAAACCATTACCTTGAAAGCCTGGCAAGCCTGGTTCAACCAAGCTTTCCTGGTAAGCCTGGTTAAAAATCAACAACTGAAAAGCCTGGCAAGCCTGGTTTAAATGGAAAAACCCTAAAAGTATTGGTTTATACAAAAGCTACATGTATCTTTGAATGCCAAAAATAGTAAAAAGAGAACATTTGACAATTTTAAAAGCTATTCAAAAGAAAAGGAAGAAAGATTCCAAGCATGTTCTTTATACAATTTTTATTGTTTACATTCCTGCAACTAAATACATTCAATCCAGTTTCAAATGGTGAGCATTGTGATGTACTCAGGCACTGTAATTAGAATGCCAACAAGTAGAAACATTAACGTTTGCAATTTGTCTTCACAACCATACTTGGAAAAAAAGATTGATTGGCATTCAGGTAAAATGACTCCTTGAAAGGTTTACAGTGTATCTACTGGGTTATGCTGTGTTATTTCTTATCTGCATTAGCTGCCTGAGTCTGATTACCCTGCTTGGATGATCTGGAACTCGATTTTCTTTTCATAAATACACCTGAAACAAATGTGACAAGCCATATTTAAAATATTGCTTAAGGTCATGTTTGTGTTGTAGTAGCTACATGTAAAAAAATAACTAAATTGTGCCATGTACATGTTCATGAACAAGACTGCACAGAACATGCATGCAAACAAACTGAAGAAATTCAGATCCAAGCAAGCTGTGTGTTTGTACAGTTTGGATCCCAACAAGCACTTCATGGTTACACCATACATTTACACCAAACTCCAGCAAGGTGTTAACATTCCTTGGAGCAAGAGGAAGGTGGGGGAGAGGGACCTCAAACATTTTGGTGGTTTTGAGTGGCTTGCTTCTTGAAAACCAAACCCATTGTCAAACATAAAATTAATAAGGGATTTAACCAAACCTATTTTACTGAGCTCTATAAAAACAAAACGTGACAACATACATGTATCTCCTCTAAAGTGAGAGAACCTATACATGTAATTCAATGCTTTACTGTTTGCAAAAAAACCTGATGTCAAACCTAAAATTAATAGGGGAGCATGCATTCAGAATCAGAATAATAAACCTCTACAACAAGTTCATACCAGCACATACATGTACAATGTACCTATACAGCATTTTTGCCAAAGTATTATGGCAGTTTAACCGTGCTGGCTTCCTATTTTTCAAGTGACTTGATGCTAGATCTTGAATATAAATGTATACAAAAATTCAATTTTGGAATATAACAAACCAAGAGGCTTAGAAATAAATAATAAAATAGGTAATTTGATTCATGTTGAAATACTATTGGTGCAAATTATAGACCATAAATAACAGCTAATCAGAAAAGCTGAAGCCTAAGGTACATGTACATCTACTAGTCTGAAGTGTTACTATGTGGCTGCTTTTTTGCTCAACCCCTTGTGGGCACCATCGAGAGAACATCTAAATTCTGAGTGCTATAATGCTGTCTGGTGATGTCGGGGATTAGTGCAAGAATGGTAGTTAGATATTGATTGTGTTCTATACTTTGTACTTTTGCAAGACATTGCTCACTAAAAGTGACAATTACATATCAGAGTACCAATTAATGTAAGGTGTCAACATGATACAAGAAAAAGAAGCTAATGCCAACTTAACTTTGTTTGGTTTCCCTGTGTGTGCTTTTTTAAGAATTCTGTAACAGAGTCAAACAAGTTACTTGCTGCAAACTGTATGGTATCATCCAAATGTTTGCTGCAGATTTAAAAAATAGTTTGGTTCGGAGAATAACCGAGCTAAACATGCAAACAAAATCAGTTGTTTTCATTGATAGAAGCAGAGATCCTTGTGACTCTCATTAAGAACTACATGTATATGTATTAAATGCACTGGCCACTGATTTCTAAACTTTATGCAGCATTGGAATAAATTAGTTTGAGAAATTACCAGACAGCATTATGACAGTCCAAATTCAGATGCTATCTCACTGGTGCCAACAAGTTGTTGGGCAAGAAAGTGGCTGACACTTACAGTGAAACTACCTCAACCGGGGCCACCCGAGGACTTTCAGCCAATCAGAGACCGATTCTTAAACAAAGAATTGGGCATCTCACGGGAAACTGTATCATAATTTGATTGGCTAATTTCTATCCTAAATTTCTGGCCGTCTTCGAAAACTTTGCGCGTTTTCTTTACGGCTAAATTGCAAAAGCTATTGATTTTACATGTACATGTAGCATTAGGCAACATTATTTTCTTCTCCACTCTTTCAGTTCTGAGTTGAAAAGCTTTGCTTGGATTCAGGTTTCCTGATTATCTTTTCAAGTCTGCACTCTACTTCTAGTGTAATTTACATTTGGTGACAACTTGATCAACAAGGGTTGTTACATTATGCACAGGGGCAGCATTAAAGTTTTGGGCCAGCTCTCCTTCCTTTCTTTTCCTCTCCCTCCCTGTACAACCCTTTTTTGCAAATGTTTTCCTGACCATTTTATAAGGGAAAAATAACAAAGATAACCATGTGACCATTTCACAAACAAAATACATGATACATGTAATGTATCTTTATAAAAGAGCAAAAGCTATTGATGAGTACAGGCATGAAATACATTGTGCACTAAATGATTGTCTGAAATGATACAATGTACATGTATGTAGTTTTAACTTGCAGAATTATAATTTGGTATGATTGAAGCATTATCCGCAGATACCTAGCATAATTCCCTAGGTACATAATGCACTTCAGCAGTATGCTCCCCTGAAGACTGCTTAGAAATTTCATTGTACATGTAGATAAAAATTAATGTAATATTTCCATTACCAAAATTGATTACTAAGGCTAACTATGAAGTGAGTTTATTATTGAAATTATTATTGTGGTTCAATAAATATACACAGCGCTGGTCACAAACAAAAACGACGAGTGATACATACATGTAACACTGCCTGACTTTATTTCTCCTTCGCATACATAAGGTATTTGACCCTATTGTCGGACACTTTTGCGCCTATCGCTTCCTCTAATCATTGAGCAAAAATATTTGTGATTTTGTTGTCGCATATAAAACGTCAAGTGTTTAGACTTCAATCCATCGCTAATCTCGGGTTTTCAAAAACTTTTCCTCGCAAAAAGGGAGCTTGCCAGTTTATTAGCTAAAAACCCAAATGTCGGACATGCAAACCTATTGTCGGACGCCTCTGAAATGTTTGTAAAATTGAATCATCACAAGTAAACCACGCGCTCGCACTGCAAAACAAACCTGGCGATCTCAACCTGACTCCACTGCTTCGTGACTGATCTCAGTCTGTTGTAAACAAGAAATGAAGTCTTCAAAACACAGGTAAGGCTGTTTGAAATCTTTTTTAATTGTCTTTTCCATGGTTCCGTCGCGTGCGTCCGACAATAGGTCACTGAAACTCCGAGAGGATTGTACGAAGGTTTGAGCATATAGCGTTGGCCAAGAAGCCGCTATGAATCATGGGATACAAAATGGTGGCCAGAGATGGTTGTTACGAAGTATGAAGTAAATCGGAGCTTGTTTTCCACTATTTTTTGAAGTTTTTCTGTACGCGCAAGGAATTTTCGATGCTTATTTTACGCGCCATATTTTTGTGCAGGTGAGGAACAAGTCTTTTATCGTTGTTTTTCTTTTTCAAGAAATAAACAAACCTCGTTCGGTAGAGTCTTAGTTCTGTGTTTATTACTTGTATTCCCATGTTCTTCGGTTTCTGCCTTTATATAGACGTTGTGGTGACTCTTTTCTCGTGTCCGAGATTAGGTAGTGTCCGACAATAGGGTCAAATACCTTACATTGTAACACAAACTTTTACTCAAAACCACTGTCCTGGTCTTACATAGATACACTCTGTTTGTTTACCGATCCAAATCATTCGCTAAATTCAGCAATATATGTACATAACTCCATGTTGTTTAATGCAACTACCTGTGGAAAGATGGCCTATAAAATAAATTACGCTTATATAAGCTTAAGTAAGTTTATCAGGCAGCCTCTGATTTCCAAAATGGTTGCCAACCATGGAACAGTGGTTTTGAGTGCAAGTTTGAGGTATATTTATAGCTCTAAAGATTATATCATACCTTGATTAAAATGGAGTTCATCTGCTTCGAGTAATTTTACTTTCTTGCTCGTTAAAGTGTAAATTTGTCCATAATTTCAGCTTCTTCGTACATGTACATTGTGTAGTTTGAGCAAATACACTGTATGATCGAGCATTGCCGCGCCTTCGATACAGTGATCAGCAGGGATTACGTAGGCACGGTCGCATAGCCGCGCGCTAAGCTCAAATTACCAACGGCCAATCGACAAGAAGGCTACGAAAATTTTAACCTCGAATGTACTCGACAAATTGCTTGTAACAGCTACCACTAGTACAAGAAAGATTAGTTATCACTGTCTACTCAACGCAATCGCCGGACAAGATGTAGCGAAACGATCGCACCGGCCGTGCAGACCTCGAATGTTGGAATTCTCATGAGAAATTTAAGGTGAGTTCATTCCTAGTTTAATATTTAAGCTTATACTAACTGAGTATATAGGATTCCTTGCACATTATACATGTAAGCTTTAAACTTTTTTTGTGCCTTGCGAAATGATCAATGACCCGATCGGTACAGCTTTGCAAAAAAACATTGCCTTCGAATGCGATCAATGCATCATTGTACCGGTTAGCTTGCATTAGTAAGCTTACATGTAGATCCGTTTAGTGAAGCCTAAACGTACCAAGCCATTCTCTGAGTCAAACGATTGCATTCTATTGGATTCGTTAATTGAAATCAAATCAGTTGATCGAATGAATATTTTAATGCCTTAGCTTTGTATGGAAGTATATTGGAAACCATGTGCTCTGTAATATTAGCTACATTGTACATGTGACCCACATGGAAGCTCAAATTACATTGTACTGTTTTGCCATCTTTAGCTTTAGAAAGATCCAAGAGACAGCAGCACATTCAGGGTGTTCATTAGGCATCGGAGATCGGAGAATTCTCCGCCTACTACGCAGAATTCTCCGGCTAAATTTCGATGGCAATATGTAGCTATCTTCGTTCTTTCATAATATTCTCCTGTTACTTTACACTATTCTCCTGCTACTACAATTCTTAATGAAAACCCTGATTATCATTGCTGCACTGCACATAATTCCATACATGTACATCTGCTTTTCTATTTTTTTAAACAGCTTCATCTGTACTTGTAAAATAATAGAATTATTTTTTTCTGTTGAAATCATGTTAATGATTTTTTTCTAACAGTCTTCCATTTACTGTTATTACCAGTTCTCTAAGTCTAAAGAAACCACCTTGATGTACACTGTGTGCTATCCAATTGAATTGTACTTCATTCTTTCTCAGGTAAGCTATATGTAATCGCTCATTTTCTCGTACATTTAAATTGGTCATGTAATAGGAAACAAAGGGCTGCATATATTGCTGGCAGTGCTTTTAGCGTCTACATGTATTGGCCACTTTGAGGTTGTGCAGAAGGTCAGGTCAAGACCCTTTTTGAATTGCATTGTGGGACTGTTTGTAAACACTGAGATGATTAAAAAGTCTTGTATTAATTTTGTAGGATTCCCCTTTTACTTTTGTTGGCATTTTTTATATAAATATGTTGTGGTTCAAATTTTTCTTTGCTTTGAAAATTTTCAAACTGGTTTAATTTTAGCCTGAAAAAACAGACGTCATTTCATGGCGTCAACACTGGAGCGGATTATTGAAACGAGTAATGAAATCAAATTTACGATAACTAATTTATTAATTCACTCTATATGTACATGTAGGCAAGATCAGTTCGATGCATGATCCATGCGTGCCGCGAATAAATTTGTTTCAACCAATCAGAAGCACTACCGAGATCTGAGTAGCCATTACGTCAGAAGTACAGAATTTTTGCGCTCCTTTCTCAGATGTCCGTGTCACAGAGGAACCAGCGTTGGCGCCGCTAAACGACATCTGTTTTCTCAGGCTGCATGTAGATTAATTTTTATTTTCCTTTGTCTGAGATTATGTTGATGAATCTGAGACAAAGGAAAATAAAAATTAAACCAGTTTGAAAATTTTTAAACCAAAGAAAAATTTGCACTACAACATATACATGACTGTATGCAGTTAAATTCAATCTAACATACCGTGTAGGAGTTTACTGTAATTTTGCGGGAGTTAATTTTTGCGGATTTTCTTCGATCGCAAAAAAAAACTTCCGCAAAATTTTCCTCCGCAGCAATACAATGTATACTCCCGCAGAAAAATTAGTAAATCTTGTTTTAACAGTGAACATATTGCTCAGATCATAACTTCGAGGCGACCGGCGCAACATTCATCTGTATTCCCGATTCAACTCCAGACACGTCCTCAAAAGAACCAGAGACTGTTAGTATAATTGACTAATACATTTTTACAAGAACGTACAATACATGTAATCCACTCAGGTTTTCTCGTTTTTTTATGTTTATGTTGGCACTAGAACAGCAACCATAACTATGGGAACTATAGAAACCTCCGGTCAGGAAGTAAAATTACAATTTAATACCAATACTGCCTTGAATTTTATTTATACTTGACCAGAAATCCGCAAACATTTCCTCCCAGCAGAAATTTTAGCTGTCTTGATCCGCAAAAATTTCCTTCCGCAAAACAAATTCAGTCGGCAATCCGTAAAATTTTCCCCGTACATGGTAGTTAACTGCGAGGAGCAAACATTGTTGGCCTTGTCCCCTGCCCTTGGAATAGTGGCTTTTCTATGGCAGTTTGTACTAAGGGGGTGTTTACATGACACCGGGGCGACTTTCGCGCCGGGGCGAGTTCACTCCGGTTCCCTCTTATGGCTCTACAAAATGTGGTGGTGTCATGTAAACAAATGTACAGTGTAGAGCCATAAGAGGGAACCGGAGTGAACTCGCCCTGGCGCGAAAGTCGCCCCGGTGTCATGTAAACACCCCCTAAGTTAGCATTTTAGGTTATTTGTTGGCATTAGTGTTAGCCTTTATTTGGCAGTTAGCATTTTTGTGGCATTCAGTGTTTGTAAGCAGTTGTTGTTTTTTTTTTTGGGGGGGGTGGGGGGTGGGGGGTGTGTGACTCGTGACTGGGTTGCGGCTCTCTTCCTTTGTGGAGCATGGGACCCGGTGTACAATGTACATGTTGTTCCAGCCTTTAGGTCTCCTAGGGGCACCCATTTGCAACCTCCACTTGTGACGTACATGTACATTATTGTTAAATTATTGCTGTAAAGCATTTGAGTACCCAGACAGAACATTATCATTCTGTCTGGGGAACTACATGTACTTTGCATTCTTTAATGTGGTTCTCTTTACCCCTGGGGGTACTTTCTTTCATACATGTACAAACGTGAATGGGATGTACTGTACATGTTTCTTACAATGTATATCTCTTTAAGGGTTAATAAAAGTACATGTTATTGTATGGTTTTGGTTTCTTTTGGGATGTTCACTTCCACATTATGTCCCCTGTTGTACATGTACACTCCTGGTACATTTAGAAGTGTTAAAAACAAAAACAAAAAAAAATGGCAAATTAAGGACAGATAGCATAGTATGTGACCAGGGCTCAGAACTGTAGTACAGTGTTCCTGGTGGAATTCCCCTCACCCCAGGACTTTACATGTACAGGTACATGTACATGTATATCGGGATAGGGATAAAGTGGAGAAATAGTAACTGTTATGATTCTGGTAACTTGCAGGGATTCTTTCCAAAAAATTTGATTAGCACCTTTTTCACTTTTTTGAGCTGCATGTGCATGTACTGTAGCTGGAACATTGTGTTTTGTCATGTAATAGTAGCTACATGTAGGCCAATTATCCTAATTCTATTGTTCATATTTTTCAGAGATACTGTACAGTAGATGTGCAAGGCAAGTCAAACAACAGGTCAATCAAGAGCACATGGACACAGATAAGACATACATGTACACTGTAAATATAATTTGTTATAAAGACAGTTGTAGCTGCCAGATGCATAATGCACATTGTAGACAGTTTCATGTATATTTCCAAATTTTTCTTTAAATCGGGTGTTAGGTGTCCTGTGTCATTTGTGGGCTACCTTTGCCTGTATCAAGGGGCTACCTTTGCCTGTATCAAGCAAAAAAAATTAATTAATTAATTGAGAAAAAGGGAATTAATTTTGTTCTAAATCTGTGCCGCCTTGGATCATCAGAATAGTATCCAGCATGCCCAGCACATTTAATACAATGCAGCTACATGTATGCCCTCAGTGTGTGCACTTTTTTGCTGCCTTGTGCTTCGATGTGCGTCGACAAATACAATTCAATCATTTTATCAAATTGTACTTGTTGTACTCGATGGCCTGATTGTGACCCATAGCACTCTCGGACCAATTGAACCGACTTGAACCGACTCTGACCCATTGCGGTCACAAACCAGCAATAAGCTCATTAATATTGAGGTTGTTTGCATTTAAATTCGAACCATGCTTTTTGTACAATCCTGGTAACCATGCGGATTATTAAAATTAATGTTCAATATGCTAACCAGGGTTTAACTACATGTAGACTTTTCAGAGCTTGGTTAAAACCTGGTATCCCTGGTAAACTCTGAAAAATAAACCGGCTTAGTAAAGTACGAGGAAAACCCAGGTTGATACAGGCTTTCTGCACATTGGATTCTAGCCTGGTTAGGCTGGTTTTTGAACCAGGAAACCCTGGTTCATCTAATTTTTTAGAGCCTTGTTAAAGCCTGGTTTACCTGGTTCTTTGGAAAACCAGGCTTACCAGGCTTGCCAGGAATACCCAGGTTAATCAGGCTTTTTGTACATTGGGTTCAAGCCTGGTTAGGCTGGTTTTTGAGCCAGGAAACCCTGGTTCATCCAATTTTTTAGAGCCTGGTTAAAGCCTGGTTTCCCTGGTTCTTTGGAAAACCAGGCTTGCCAGGAATACCCAGGTTAACCAGGCTTTTTGCACATTGGGTTCAAGCCTGGTTAGGCTGGTTTTTGAACCAGGAAACCCTGGTTCATCCAATTTTTTAGAGCCTGGTTAAAGCCTGGTTTACCTGGCTTACCAGGTTTGCCAGGAATACCCGGGTTAACCAGGCTTTTTGCACATTGGGTTCAAGCCTGGTTAGCCTGGTTTGAGAACCAGGAAACCCTGGTTCATCCAATTTTTTAAAGCCTGGTTTACCTGGTTCTTAGATAAACCAGGCTTACCAGGCTTGCCAGGAATACCCGGGTTAACCAGGCTTTTTGCACATTGGGTTCAAGCCTGGTTAGCCTGGTTTGAGAACCAGGAAACCCTGGTTGATTCAACCAGGCTTGGACCCTGGTTAACCCTGGTTTAACCAGGCTTTTGGTGCAAGGGGGACGTGTTCAGCCACGGCTCATCTCATAGTAGAGGAGTTATGATTTTATTTAAACCCCGTCTTGATGCAAATATTGAAAAAATTTCTGCCGATAATCATGGAAGATGTATTCTAGCCGAAACTGTCATCGATGGAACAAAAATAATTTTTGTAAATATTTATGCACCAAACGACTCACGTCAACAAGTAGTTTTTTTTAGCGACCTTACAAAAAGCTTTTTGAGCCAACACGCCAGCGAGAATATTGTGTTGGGAGGTGACTTTAATTGTACAATTAGCACCCTTGACAAAAAAGGCGGAAGACCTTTCGACAGCAACAAAGCTTCCCTGCATGAGCTTCAAACTTTAATCAAAACCAACAACTTAATAGATCTTTGGCGTGTTAAAAATCCAGACACACCTGGCTTTACATGGGCCAACGCTTCAATGAAAATCCAGTGTAGACTCGATTACTTTTTTATCGCAAAGCAGTTGAAAGACCGCGCGAAAGAGTGCAAAATACTCCCAAATATTTTTACAGATCATTTGGCCGTCAGCCTCTCTATCTCCTTTGATGAGAACGAATCCCCCAGAGGACCGGGGTTCTGGAAGTTCAACAATGGAAATTAGGGCCTTCACAATAAAATTCTCAAAGAAGAAAGCTAAGCAAAAGCGTGATGAAGAGTCGGCTCTTTTGTCGGAAATGACGAAATTGCAGACCAAACTGCAAACAAAATACAGTGATTCGCTTAAAACCGAGTTAGAAAGAGTTAAGTCCAAGCTTTCCAAAATTGTTGGAATTAAAACACGAGGAACAATTATTCGTAGCAGGGCGCGCTGGTACGAGCATGGGGAGAGAAACTCCAAATATTTTTATAATTTAGAAAAATCCAATCAGAGAAAAAAACATATAACCTCCCTAATAAGTAACGAAAATCACAAAATTATAAATCCTAAGGATATCCTCGAGGAAGAAGAACGTTTTTTCAAGAATATTTATACGTCAAGAAACACTGACCCCAACAACCAGATTTTTAGTGAGTTCTTTAAAGTCGAAAATGTATTACCAGAGGAGGTCGCTCAAACCTGTGAAGGTGTTATGTCGACAGCTGAGTGTGAACGCGCATTAAAGACTATGCAAAACAACAAAACTCCTGGCACGGACGGCCTTACCTCTGAATTTTATTGCTACTTTTGGAACTTAATTGGTCCCATTATGGTAAACAGCTTTAACTACGCCTTTCGGAACGGCACTCCATCTATTTCTCAACGCCAAGGGATTAT
Organism: Dendrophyllia cribrosa; assembly: GCA_024195265.1. Taxonomy (NCBI): domain Eukaryota; kingdom Metazoa; phylum Cnidaria; class Anthozoa; order Scleractinia; family Dendrophylliidae; genus Dendrophyllia; species Dendrophyllia cribrosa. Next base: position 11,903,215 of record JAJLRJ010000013.1, on the reverse strand, counting down.
CTCCTTGATTCCAAAAAAAAAAAGAAAAACACCGAATACTTAAAGAATTGGAGACCTGTATCGTTACTAAATGTAGACTACAAAATTGCAACAAAAACCGTCGCTTTACGCATGGAGAAAGTCTTGCCAAACCTTATCCATCCGTGCCAATCCGGGTATGTCAAGGGAAGGTTCATTGGAGAAAGCATTAGGCTAATTGCAGACACAATGCATTACCCTAAAGAGAAAGACATCCCAGGTATAGCCGTGTTCTTAGATTTCGAAAAAGCTTTCGACTCGATTGAGTGGAATTTTATTCATAAAGGCCTTGAAACTTTCAACTTCGGTCCTGACCTTCGACAGTGGATAAAAGTATTTTATAACGACATCTCTAGTTGTATCTTGAATAACGGTCATGCTTCGAAACACTTTAATCTTGAACGAGGAGTACGTCAAGGCTGTCCTCTTTCTGGCACACTGTTCGTCATAGCTATTGAGTTACTCGCACAGACTATAAGACGTTCAAAAGAAATTAAAGGTGTTATTACACATGAACATAAAGAAGTTAAACTTTCTCAGTATGCAGATGACACAACTGTTCTACTTGCTGATGTTCAATCAGTGTACAATTTGTTTGACATACTATTGCTTTTCGAAAAGTGCTCCGGCTTAAAGATAAATCAATCTAAATCCGAAATGTTATGGCTTGGCTCCTTGCGTCATAAAAGAGATACTATCCTTGATCTTCAGCTTAGCAACGAACCTGTTCACGCCCTTGGTGTGCATTTCACTTACGATCCGAAAGTGTCTGAAAAGAAAAACTTCTTTGATAAATTAGGCTCGTTAAAGAAAACTTTAAATATGTGGTCCCAAAGGGATCTCTCGATCTACGGAAGGGTGAACATAATTAAAACGTTAGCACTATCAAAACTTGTTTTTATCTGTAGTGTCATGGAAACACCAAAGGAATTCTGTAAAGAGGTTGACAAGATCACTTTCGACTTTATCTGGAATCACAAATCTGCGAAAATAAAGAAAACTACTCTTATAAATCAGAAAACATTCGGTGGCCTCGATATGAGAGATTTTTCGCTCTTCGATAAAGCGTTAAAGTTGAATTGGGTTAAAAGGTTATGTTCAAATTCAGATGCTCCATGGAAGTACATACCTAAATGGCTTCTAGCAGGTGTTGGGGGGATGGATTTGTTTAAATGTAATTACGAGTATAAACGTCTTGAACTTGACAACAGCCTTCCTGTCTTTTATAAACAAATTATCTTATACTGGCAAAACATCGTATCAACCAAACCTAAAAATAAAAATGATGTTCTTTCTCAAACAATCTGGAACAATCGATTTATTACTGTAAACGGAAAAATGTTGTATATTTGGCATTGGTGTAGCGCAGGGATAAAACAAATCTCAGACTTGTTCGACTCCCATGAAAACCGTTTTCTTTCGTTTAACGACTTTCGCATTAAATTCAATCTCAAATGTAGTTTTTTGCAATATTATAGCATTATTTCGTCTATACCTCAAGGTTGGAAAAACTCTTACAAGAAGATCCCCCAAACCCATCTTCACCTCCCTTCGCAATTTGCTCGCTGACATGCAAATCTATATATTGTACGCTGTTAGACCTTGAAGAATTACCGCCACCCACTTGCGAGAAAAAGCTGCTCGCGTATGGCATTAATGAAGGGGACATTAAGAAAATTTATCTTCTACCTTTTAGAACAACGAAAGAAATTAAACTAATGATGTTCCAATATAAAATCATTCATCATATTTTGCCAACGAATAGCTTGCTATACAAAATGAAAAAAGTTGCCTCTTCCTTTCTGCCCATTTTGTCCATCCGAGTATCAAACTATGAATCATATGTTCGTACACTGTACACAAGCAAATTTTTTTTGGAACAAATTCCAAGAGTGGTGGTCTAATGCGAGCAATAAACAAATACATCTTTCAGAATTAGAGATTATGTTTGGAATTGTCTCTTACCACACGAGCTGTTTGGCCCTCAATCATCTTATTATTCTGGGAAAATACTCCCTATACGTAAATTCCTTAAATATAGTGAGGTGCAATTTTGATAATTTTATTTCGCTCGTGCACGACAAAATCAAACTAGAGAAATACATTGCTGTCATGTCAAACAACGAGAAAGAGTTTAAAAACAAATGGAATACACTTAGACTTTCAAACTGAGTAAAAATACAATTAACAGTACAAAACAGAAAAAAATAGAATAAAAATACAAATGAATGATAAGTGTAATGGGCGTTAGGTTTTGTTTTGTATGTATCAGTGTAAGTTAGGTTTATGTTTCGTGTTAACCAAGTAAAATTTATTAATTTAGATAAAGTGTTAGTTCCGGTTATCGTAAGTTAATTTATATGTAAATATCCAATGCTTTTAATTTGTATGTAATTTATATGTAAATATGTAATAATATTGTAAAAGCGCACTTTGTAGGAATATCGTATTGTATGTGGTTGCACGAATTATTGTATTGTATGTAGCTTTATCTGTTTGTAAGTATTTGTTTTGTGTGTTGCAATAAAAAAAAAATAAAAAATAAATAAAAAAAATAAAAAATATATATATTTTAGACTGGAAAGTGGATTTTGAAAATAACCGAAAATTATCATTTTCTCTAAAGTATGAATAGAGCGTTTTCACTTGACGTCATAGCCGCCATATTAAGTAACTTCTTTTGTTGGGAACACCAACATGGCTGCCATGGCCTTTGACATTTGAGTCCCACGGGAATGAGTGAAAACGCTCTATATCTTGCAAACATTACTTCAGTGCCCGCGTACATTTAAGCACCGAAACATTTTCAAAGAACTAAACATTTAAAGTCTGCCCCCTTTGAATTCATTACCAGTTTCACTTTTGGTCAAAGTAAGACTACTAGCTTGGTAAAAAATGTTTCATTTTCAGCTGCTCTAAAAGACAGGAGGTCCCCTCTTTCTTTAGTAAAGGTCAAGCTGCCACTGCGCGACGACTAAAAAAACATATTATTTTAAAAATATGCTTGTATCACTTATAGTTTTCATTGTATGTTTTGTAGTCGACAATGGATACTATCGTAAAATAATTTGCTATTAGAGTAACAATTGCCATACCTCTTCGGGCAGAATAAACTTCGACTTCACACAGCGTTAGTACATGTTTAGTGTTTTTAGTACTGCGTATGGTAACATATCTTCCATACAAACTGGGGCGACAGAAAAAGGATGAACCGCTTCCTTCAGGAACACTGTAGTCACCATCACCACATTTAGGATTGGCTATACCCCCATTATTTGAGCTTGTGCCTAAAACAGTTTACAATGACCGAGGCAATTCATCAGATAGAGACACATACGCTAAATGTTTCACCCCCAAAACAACTATTTTTTAAGTTTTAGGACGCTTGCGCAACCTCTTTTTGTTAAAAATGAGTTTCTTATTTGCTTTACCCTCACTGTGACTTTCCAAAAGTTTATTTTAACCTCAAAAGTGGAGTTTATGCCTTAAAATATCTTCTTTTTGGGGGTCATTATTTGAACTCCAAATTTAACTCCAAATCCGGGATTAAAATAACTCTAACCGCTAATGGAGTTAACCGAACTCTACTGCACAGGAAGATTACTACTTTTGGGGATTAAAATAACTCTATTTTGAAGTTCATTGAAAGTAGTTAATTTAACTCCACTGTATGAGTTATTCTAACTCTATGAAAAACACTGTTTTTTTGTTTTTGCGTGCTTGCATCGGTGCGCAAAAAACGTCAGCCTCGTATATATTCCCTTGTCTTTGTAGTGTGACAGTGTTTTACTGTGTTTGGTTAGGTAAGTCAATTTAAGGCTGCAAGTTATTTAGCAGTACTGAGTGAGAGAAGCTGACAGCAAGTAAATCCCTAAGAAGACTACAGTCAAACCTCCACTAACGGACATCTCCAGTAAACCGCGGTCCCAGCGATTTATCCTCTCCAACACTACATTTTTAACATCCGGTAAGCGAACACCACCCGTATTCTGGGGTACACACTGGAAAATTTGGACCATTTACAGACTTCATAAAATGTCTATAAATCTTGAATTTACAGACTTGGTAATTTTACCTGTTAAAAACAAAATCTCTGTAAATTCTTTTGACAGACATTTTATATAGTTTTGTTGTCTTGGTTTTTATAAAATGTTTGTGAAATGTTTATAAATTCTAGGAGCTGTAATGAGAGGAAAGACTTACAATTTACAGACTTTACAAAATCTGCCAACAATGTTTGTAAATCTACTATTTACAAAGATTTTATAATGCCAAGACTTCTAATATAAAATGTCTGTAAATGGCATTGCGTGAGTTTAATTTTAATTCAGTTACCAAATCTCTGTAAATTAATGTGCTCCCCAAGCGGAACATCCAATGACAAACGGGGAATTATAAAATCTCTGTAAATTAACACATACAAACATAATCTTTCTCCGAATCGTCTAAATAGTAATTTCAAAGCTACAGCCAGTGTTCACTCACATAATCTAAGAAATTCAAAATACAACCTTTTCATTCGTAGACCGAGTACTGAAGCAGGCAAACGAATTAAGTTTTCAATATAGCGGTCCTGTTTCCTGGAACAGCCCCTTTGAGCGCTTAAATGTAACCCACTCTTAGCTATTTTAAACCATGCATTTACTTCCTATCTAATTTAATGATAGTTATAAAGGATACTTTTTATAGTTTTTAGTATAATGCCGTTTAGATAATGATCATGAATTTAGTTAGATAATTTTATTTAGTTAAGTAATTAATCTATTGTTGTTCAAGGCTCGACGTAAGAGCATGCGGGGCACTATAAAATCTCTGTAAATTGGCCCAAACGGGGCACTATAAAATCTCTGTAAATTGACACAAACGGGGCATTATAAAATCTCTGTAAATTGACGCAAACGGGGCATCACAAAATCTCTGTAAATTGACACAAACGGGGCATTCTAAAGTCTCTGTAAATTGGCCCAAACGGGGCATCATAAAATCTCTGTAAATTGACACAAACGGGGCATCATAAAATCTCTGTAAATTGACACAAACGGGGCATTATAAAATCTTTGTAAATTGACACAAATGGGGCACAATAAAATCTCTGTAAATTGACACAAACGGGGCACAATAAAATCTCTGTAAATTGACACAAACGGGGCATTCTAAAGTCTCTGTAAATTGACACAAACGGGGCATTATAAAATCTCTGTAAATTGACACAAACGGGGCATTATAAAATCTCTGTAAATTGACACAAACGGGGCATCATAAAATCTCTGTAAATTGACGTCAAAGGGGCATCACAAAATCTCTGTAAATTGACGCAAATGAGTAAAACTGACTAATTTGTTTTAGTAAAGTAGGCATTTTACTCGACTTTGAGTTAGTTTACTTGAAATTTGACTTAAATATTTAATCCAACATAGTGAGTTGAAACAACTCGTTATTTTGAGAAAATCAAGTGGAAGTCACTTTTACTCAAACATACGCGTTATTAAAAACTTACTCGCCGCAGTGAGTAAGTGCTTCTCACTCAAAAAATTCAAAATAGTAGTTAATTCTTAACCCAATAATATAAAGTGAGTTGAAACAACTCTTTATTTTGAGTGAACTTAGTGTAACAGTCCGATATCTACTCAACTGAACGAGAGCAAAAGCACGCACATAACAGATTGCCGCTTTCAAGCGAGAGCGGTAAAAAACGTATCAATTGTTGTAAAAGATATATGTCTCATGTACCATTTGGATAACAAATCTTTACTTCACATGTCAATGAAAAAAGTGAAAACCGGTGAGGAGCACACAGCTGACATAGCCTTGCATAAACAGCTCTTGAAAGAGGCGTTTTTAAAGCCTGGATTTACCTGGAACGGAAATAGAAATGATTTCCGAAGAACGAGAGATTCAAAACAAATGCATTGAAAAAGCCGCATGTGAGCTGGAAAAAAATAATCGTAAATAAAATAAAATAAATCAAACGCAATCATCAAAGCAATTTCCCGTTAGGCCGCTCGGCCGAGAGGTCTTGGGTGCGAATGATCATGCGCAAGAGAGTCATTCCCGGCGGGCAGTTCGTGTTATGGCGCTTCTTTTAACGAACTTTTGCTGCTCGCTTTCAGCGCTCAAAACTTCACTTGCTTTTAAAAGACAACTTGTGATTTGAGCCTTTTTCTCGTCCCACGTTTTCTGAATAAGGTGCATGCAGTGTTTTTACAACGTATCAACGATCGCTATGCATACGATTGTTTCCAACCTACAAGCATTGTCAAGTTAGATTTGATCGCCATGTTGGCTAGTTGTTTAACGCTACACCAACTCAAGAGCTTCATTCTTGCTGCCCTTGTGATCCCAAAGGTAAGTCAGCTTACGTTAACAATGTAAACCAGTTTAAATATTATTTTTGGCTAACTGTACTGAAGATTTTCTACGAATTTCAGGGTTCTGTCTTGGTGAATGTACAGTACGAGCTCAGTCTTCACAAGAGATTTCACGTTGTATTTTGTTTAGTCTTTTGTTTTTGTCCTTGTGTATCGGTAAACCAGGACAGATCCAATTTCAGCCTGCTCATTTGAATAAATAAGCTTATAAGAAACTAAAACTTGAATTTTAATATTTCTTTCAATCTTGCAATTCTGTTCAAGTGATGTTGATTTTTAACATGAAGTACATGTATGCTAATAAGGATAAAACAAAAATAGAATCAAGGATAGTTTTCAGCACAACATTTATGTACATGTACAGCTGTAGCCATTGTGTGGATAAATACACGTACATGTACATGTAGCATCATTACGTTATTTTTACTTTGCAATGGACTGTACAGCCTTGCCAAGGCAGTGTAAGGCTATTCTCTACATCTACATTATTGGTGCCAGCTTATAAGTTTTGTGAAAAGCTACATGTTTGTACACTTTCTAATCACCCAAGGTCAAAAGTGACATGCTATGGGCCATTGTGTGTTGCTAGAACACCCGGGGGGGGGGGGGGGGGGGTACTCCCATATATGAGCTATATACAGTAGGAATGTGCAGCTGTGAAGGGTATGGTTTTCAGGCAGTTTAGTCTGGAATAGGGTATAGTATTCAGATATTTTTGGTCTAGAATAGGGTATCATTTTCCGCAAAACTGATCAGTTGCGTGGAGAATTTAGTCTACATATGTAGGAATGATTATGAATGTTTTAGTGTAAATAATGTATTTTAGTGTAGTTTATTTAACTTGAGGGCCACAAGTGTATCAGTAATCATAGTTACTGTCAAGTGTCACCCTCATTAAAAAAAGTATCTATCTATCTATCTATCTATCTATCTATCTATCTATCTATCTATCTATCTATCTATCTATCTATCTATCTATCTATCTATCTATCTATCTATCTATCTATCTATCTATCTATCTATCTATCTATCTATCTATCCGTCTATCTATCTATCTATCTATCTATCTATTGGCAAATGGCATTTAAAAATCGGTACGGTGGGCAGTACGGCATTTTTACTGACTCCTGGCATCTTGGACTGTGTTACTAGTGAAAGAATTTCTGGAAAATAGCTAGTCTAGAATAGGTCTAGGGTAGGGTAGGGTTTTTCGGTGTTTAGTCTAGAATAGGGTTGCAAAATGCAGCTAAAATGATCTAGTATAGGTTAAGGGTCTCAGAGTCCCAGCGGCACAACTCCACCCAAACATTTGCGGAGTACCCCCGTAACCAATATGACTACCTGTACATAGATTAATTCAGGGCTGTCACTAAAATTTCAAGTTGCTGGGAAAATGCAATAAGTAGGCGGGGAATCAAACAGCTGGGGAGTTCTTTTGGTTCTATTTTCCTTCTACAATGTACATGTATTTTCCTATGAAAGTAGCTGGGGGTCCTGCTCATAGTAGCCAGAGGAAATCCCTATACCCTACACCCTATACTGTCAGTCAAAAATGTTATTTTTCTGGGGCCGGATTCACGAAGCCCTCCTAAGTTAAGACATATCCTAAGTATTGTTTCTTAACAATAGCCTATTGTTGGAATGACAATAGACTATTGTTAAGAAACAATACTTAAGATCTGTCTTAACTTAGGAGGGCTTCGTGAATCCGGCCCCTGGTTCATAATTTATAGACTGAGGACAGAACTGAGGATAACAAACAACCTGATGCTGTTGAAACAGAATCTAGTAAGTTAAGGTAATTCCTTAGTATTGCATTGCGCATCACGTTCTGCGCATAATTTCTTGCGTCATCAGCGCGCGCACGAGCGCGCGCACAGTCCGAACCAGTAAGGTTTCCTTTGAGGATAAGTTGACCAAATTAATAAGAGATTGTTTTCTCCTAAACGAGCACGGTGACCCCTATTTTTTACTGATGTCATTTACTCGTAATTGGACTATAAATAACATATTTTAAGCAGAAAAAAAGTTCAGTGGTAGAACTTGTATTAATTCTGTGTAAATCGCGTGAAAACCTGTATTTGGAGCCAACGAGGAGTATGTGCTGATGACGAAGCGGTCCGATTTCCTTGCAGAATTTGCAAGACCGGTCAATTTGAAATGACTTTCCTGAAAGAATGTTGCAAAATCAAATAAACAGTGTTAAAATTTCAATAATAACCATAGTTTTCTGCAGACAATAAGGATCCATTTCTCGATCTTCGAGTTTCGAACATTCCTCGCGCAATTATAAAAAGTCGCTATAAATAACGGGAGTACAGTGTAAAAACAAGCACGGTGACACCCTCTTTTTATTGTATTTTTCGAATGCCCTAAGCATGGTTATCAATCGTACCAAGTTTGAAAAAAAGTTAAGTATAAGATCCTTTTCAAGGGAATTACCTTAACACATTTATAATGGGGTTGATATTTGTGGCGATTAGATTCAAGGAATTCAGGTTGAGGGTTTAGCAACATCATTTTGATGCGTTTGTTGAAAAAGCTGATTTATTGCAAGGATTTATTGCATGTTTTGCAAGGTTACCCGTTACTAGGCAGGGATGAAAATATTGAGTAGGAGAAAAGGCAGGTTGTGAAACAAGAGTGGTGGCTCTTCAAGGCTGTGCTCTGAGAAAGATTGCAGGGAACCGAAAGCTCTGAACCTGTGAAAACCAGGGTGCCCAGCATTATGAGTTTTATGCAAAAACTTAGATTTCCTAGTTGCCTCAGGGAAAAAGTAAGTTGCCAGGAAACACCGGGCACTACTACAGCAAAGCCCTACTCTTGTATATTTTGACCTACAGCCTGTGCACAGTGTAGGACATGGCTACATTTTCCAAAATTTTGAAAAGCTAGTATGAGACTAGTTGGTTTGATGGAGGTCTCTTCTGACTTGCTTGCATTATTTTGTTTCCTTTCAGATTTCATCTTCCTATGCATTGGTTATGCTTTTAGGAAAAGCACTTTTTGATTAAGGCAAAGTCAGAAGAAAAGATGAAACAAAGGTTATTACACAAGATAACCTTATGTTGAGTGATTAATTTGAGGGAGGATAATGTAATCATACTTTGTTCATAATTTTTGAACCCGTTGAATCAAGGATGAAAATTGGCCTTTAAAAAGTATAACATTAAACATAAGTAGAATTTACTAGCTAAATAATACAAAAGGTATAGACTGATTGTACTACACCCGTGAAACAGTATCCAACAATAATAATATGGCCAAACAGCCACAGTGAACAAAAGAATACAATGGAATTAGTGCATAGTAGTCCACTATCTATATATTTCACGGGTTAAGTAAAATCACTCTAAAGGATTGTGCAAAAATAAATAATAATAATTATTAAATAGAAAATTAATATAATCTATGAGCATATTATTGAAACAGGTTTATTATTACATGAGATTATTTCAATAATAATTTTAGAATTATTTACTTAATAATTATTGTTTACATATTAAATGAAAATTTATTGAATTCTGCTACATGTCTATACCATGTTTAGTGCTATTCTCATGAAAGAGCAAAGTTTTAATGTTTTATTATAAAATTGATTCTTTAATAATATTTATTTTAGAATTATTTAACCCAGTTATTGGACTAATTTTTATACCTTAAATTATAGAGATTAAGAGAAAAATTAATTATTACAGTTTGTTATAATTTAGTTTTGAGTGTTTTGTTCTGGTTCTTAGGAAATACAACATATGAGCTTACATCAAGATTTAACACATAGAATACATGTATATCTTAAGAAATACCTTTATTACAACATGAGCATAGATCGACAAACAACATAATATGCATATATATGGGGAGCTGGTGCTCACTCAGGTGACCAAGAATACATGTAAGTTCTTTGGAAACATTTGTGAACAGAGCCAATACTGAGGGACGTATACAATAAATAACGCTGGTGTTTACATTCTTAATTTTTAAAACATTAATTTCGCTATTCCTTTTTTTAGAACTTCAGTTTTATGGCAGTCAAGTTGTAGAAACCATTTGTTCATCTGTAGCAACAGTCTAATTTCTACAGTTAGATTCTACATGACAAGTTGCAGCGGGGTCTGAAAGTAAGTACTTTTAAGGAATGCAGGGTTTTTTACCCCGCATTCCTTTCATATTTGAATTTCCGCCGCAACTGACCACACGCGTTATAATCAATGCCCAAATGTTGCATGTAGAAATGAACTCGGCAGATTATCGTTAAAAGGAAATATCGACATAAATATCATTAAATTTTGGTTACACTTGGAGAATTTACCAGAGGATAATATTGCCAAACAATGCCTTTACCTGTCTAAAGAAATGGCAGGAAAAAATCAATTGAGCTTAATGCAAAAAGTTGATTCTTTATGTAAAGCTTCGAATCAAAATATTTCCACTTTAGATATTAAAAATCCAAATACCCTTATTACACGTATTCGATTAACCAGGGGGGGGGGGGGGGGGATAGAAAAAAGGCCTGGGACCGAGAAACGATGTTCTCACAACTTGCAAAGCGCTCTTCCTGGTCAGCGGCGTCTTTTTGAGCGGGGCCTGGTTCAGGCGTTTTCGAAAGTTAAAAAGATATGGCGATCTCTGTTAAGGTAGTACCGGAGGCTAAGGCGACCCTTATAGATTTATCTGATTTTTTTGCAGCTCAAAGATAAAATAAAAAGAAACCGACATGCAAAATTTGAAGTTCATACCACGTCGCGTTTACGAGATACAAGCGAGTGAAGTTTCGTTTCTAAGTCAGATCTCGCGGGAAAAACTAAGACTTCATACTGTGATAAACGTAGTTGCATCCTACTGTGGAATTCCCCGAGGAGCGACTTGTTGACAGCTTTGCTGAATAAAACACTGTGATCTGAAACTCGAAACCCTTTTCGATCATGGCCAGCGAACGTGCTGTACGTGATTTGGACAGTGCTTTCAAAAACCACGGGTAAATTTTTTTCGTCATATTTTGTTTATCATTGTTTTTACTAGATGTTTATTGCATTGAATTCACTAACATACTTTATTTATTCTGATTAGTTTTTCTGGTACGCCAACCGGCCTAGCCCACATTTTGCGGCGTTTCACTCTCAAAGAGAGTGAAACTGAAGATCAAGGATGGCGTCGTTTTTATCGCCGCGTTTTTGGCATTTTGTGGGTAAGTTTTCTTAGCGACTTTCTCTTTTTGATCGGCTTTATTCGACTGTCTTTGTATGAGATGAAAAGATGTAGCTGAAGCGCAAGCTTACCTCTCACTTGACTTGTAATGTTTTAGATCGAACCACCACGTGGCATGTTTTGTTCATAGATTTCTTGAAAAATAATCCATCCCGACACGAATCCTAAGCATTCATCGATGACATGTTCTCAATTTATTCTTTTGCTTTCCCAACAGTTTGGCAACAAAGTTGGAGAGGGGGAGTTTCGGGGAAAAGCTCTCCCAACATACGTGTATCCCGAATGCCTCAAACAGGCCATTCGGGATGTTCTTGGTATAGGCATTCGGGACTACGAGGACCCACAAACCTCTGCGGTAAGTTGTTGTTGTTTTGTTTCATTGGCAAATAATGAGTACCTCTTCCCAACAGTTTTCACATCTTTGTTATCCTACATGCTTGTGACGAAAAATAATTTTATTTGTGTAAAAGGGACAACCCCCTCCCTTACCCCCAAAGGTGCAGATAATATATGTCCCCCCCCCCCCCCCCCCCACACACACACACACACACACACACACACACACAGCTGCTTATAGATGGAACACTTTGTTAATCTCTTTTCATGTTGTTTTGTTATAGGTGTACACAGTTACAGTAGCGGATTTGTTTCATGCCAAGTGGCCATCCCAAAGATAGGATGATTATCATGTTAAAATATATTTTTTATTGTATTACTTACTGTTTTATTTTTACAAAGAATCAAATTTTATTTTTTATAAAGAATCGTATCCATGTCAAATAAACAAAATTCTAAATAAGATGCAATAAATTTTTATAAACCTATATGTAATATTTACAAAATTATTTATCCAATGTAAATGTATGTTCAATAAATCATACTCTGATCAAATGCTCTTATACACCGTCTCTTTGCAAATGTTCGAAAAAAAGGCTTTGCTTTTTATCAACCTTGAAGCCAGAACAAGGGGGGAAAAAAGGTTACCTTAGTTATCTCCCATTTATTCACTAACTTGAATCCCAAGAAACAATATCTAATTTAATGATATACATGAAAAAATTACTCGATTCTGATTGGCTAAGAGCAGTGCAGTTCAAGTGTAACACCAGTGCAAATTACAAATCGAAAAAAAACTTTTTTTCTTTTTTTTTAAAAAATTTTTGCAAAAAAAAAAAATTTCCAAACAAAAATGGATGCAAATTTTTTCATGTATAATTATCAATAAGTAATCATAAGGTTTTTTCGTTCAATTTGGGATTAATTTGCACTTGTGAGTTTTTCAAAAAGCTCAAATTTTGATCTTTTTGAAAAACTCACATGTCAAATTAATCCCAAATTGAACTCAAAAACCGTATGATTACCTATACAAACTGTTCATGGGAGAATTTTGAAGAATAAGAAAACATCAATCACAGCCATAGTTAGTAGCCCCCCAGTTATTTCACTAGCCCAACAAAATAATTCACTAGCCCATGACAGTGAATACACTGTTTTGAAACAGGCTGGCTGTCCAAATGTCAGATTCTCTGAGTAGAATGAAAAACTGTTCATAATAAAAAGCTACATCAGCTGTTATTACAGCACTGTTATGTGTTCTTAGAAATCAAAATTGTCTACGAGTATTAGAGACACCCACACTGGTCTCAAAATTTAGCACGATTCAAATACTCAAAATCTACTGCATAGCTGTATGGCTGAACCATGTTGTTTGACTTAGCCTGTTCCAGGCATTCAGATAGTGGGAAAAGCACAAACTGTTGTTTGTTTTCACTCGCTTTTCTTCGCGCGTTCCCCAACTATTCGTGCTTTCCCCACTATCTGACATCTGGAACAGCCTAAGTTGACTTGACTGTAATAAGAGCTGTTGGATCCATATGTTGCTACTCACACATACATGAATTATAAAAATCAAGTTGGTTACTGTCAGGTTGATATCTATTTATTTTTATTGAAAGGACAGTCTTTGTGGCTTTTCCTCATATGAGTGTTACTCCCACACCACTTGCACGCTTTACCACCTAATTCAACTACAGCTCCTTCAGGGGCAGCAACCTCTTCCAAAGCTGGGGGAGGTTGTGCTGTACCGTTGGCAATAGCTGTCTGTGTGATGAGCACTGCTAGTTCTTCATTCAAGACATCCTCCTCCTCATCCCCATATGTGTGCCTAATTTGCAGGTTTTTCACATACTTCTTCCTGAGATTAAAAACAAAGCTTTCCTTTAGCAGAGAAGTTAATTGAATTTCCCACTCGGTTTTGATAATGGTACCCTTTGGTCAAAAGTCATTTGAAAGGTTGCACAAGACTCCAGTCGTAATGAATACTTGAGGATCCAAGCTCTTTAGCACAAAACAGAGATAATACAAAAAACATAAACCTACCATTTCCTGGATGCCATCAAGGACTGGCAAACCCAATCTTGAATAAAGGTCCACAATCCAGTGATATTAGGCACCTTTTTTCGCATAACACCAGGTCATGTTGGCTTGGATTAATCCAAGGTTTGTAGACGCTTGGTAGTGCTTTTGATGAAGGTTGATGTCCTTAGCCCTAAATTTAGTAAGGACACTAAAGGTGGACTCTGGTAGGTTTGAGTGGCCCTTCCCTAACCAAGGATCAATAACTTTTTCAGCATCTTTTGCTCGTTGCATACACTCAATTTCATAACCCAGGGCATGCAATTCGCATTTCAAAATATTCCCAGAATGATAGGGCTCCCCTGGACATTGAAGTTTTTCAATAAATCCCTCCTCATCCCCCTTACACCCCTTACAGCTGCATTTTACCAGCGGATGAAACGAGCATGACCCCCCCTCCCACTGATGTATGTCCCTACAATGGTATTTTCCCAATGAAACCATCACCTCCCTGTACTTTTCGGGGTCTTTCCCTGCATGCACAAGAGCACAATAATGATTGCGCTTTGCACTTTGTATGAATCCTGGGCCAACACAGCCACAGGATGGCTTGTTTCTGGTGGCAACAAAGTTGTGATGTTTGCCACTACAGCAACATTTTACAGACTCAATTTGGGGAAAATCTTTCTTGTGTAATGCAATGAATGCTGCTGAAAAAGAAGACTTCCCCTGAAGTTCTTGGAGCTTCTTCCCATGTGCCCTCCCCACATGCCCACCACACAACATAATTTTGGCTTCCTGCTCATTTGCAAAGGACTGTCTAAATCCTTTGGCAGAGGACGAATCAGCATCTTGCCAATTGACCTCCACCTTTAACCCTTCCTCCTTGGCCTTTGCCCACAAAACCTGTGCCAAGTGGCCCTCGGCTGACTTGGCAGTTCCTTGCCAAAGGTCTTCATTGCAGATCCTGTCTGCACCCCTCATTGAAAGGTGCCCATAATACAGGAGAGCACCAGTCAAGTAATTTTTAATAACAAAAGTGCAGTTTTGGCTGAAATGGCCACGTATTTGCCAGCAACCATCACATGTGGTGACCCCACGAGCCCAACTCCCAATTTCCGTATCAGCCAGGTCTTTCATTTCCTGCTTTGCTTCCTCACACATCTCATCTAGTATGTTCTTGATGTGTGGCAGAGCAAGACCCACAACCTCTAAATATGGCTTATCCGAAACCACCCCCAACCCCAACCCCCTACCCAAAGTTTTTCTATATGCCGCATACCCATGCCCACCAATAAAAAAGGCTAAAGATAGGGCTAAGGACACCATTTGACGCCTGGACTGTGCTGCCAGTTGACTGCTTTTGTAGCTGATCTCTTCAACCCAGCAACCATTACATCTGAAGAGAAACTTTGCTGCTCCACCCATCCCTCTTTTCTCGGAAGCCACAAGCACAAGTTCGCCTAAAGAAAATGTCTGTTTCAATGTTTGGTTTTGCATTGCGCGTCACTTATTTTGCATAATTTATTGCATCATTAGCACACGCACATTTAGAACATAAATGTTTCCGTTGAGACTAAGGCTGCTGACCATTTGTCATAACTGGCTGGACGCACCAGCTGTTTAGTAAATATATTATTCCATTATTTTTCAGAAATGACCAGCCACACTGGTTAATTCCAAAATAGTATGCATCATTCTGCATGACAGACTTGTAGCACCTAGTTCTCAAAAAGGCGCATTATATTTAATACTGAAATGGCTGCTCTGGCCAGTCAGTTCTGACAAATGGAAAGCGCCCTAAGCTCGCTAAAAGATAAGTAGCTGTTTTATTGTAAACGAGCATTAGCACCCCAAGTACCCAAAACCTTTGTATGAGAAAAGACTTATGATATTTCTATTGCTCAAAACCTTATAAATGAGAGAAATAGAGCTGAACTGCAGTTATATTATGGCATATTTTTAGTAATCAGGAAAACAGATTTTGTCTGCTTTTTGCCAAGGGCTAAGTCTGCTCTGTCTAAAACGAATGTAAAACGTTTACCTATGTCCAACGCAATGTATGCGATGTCTTCTTTAGCATGTTCTCATGAGTTTTGTAGTTTTGAGGAGTTTTCAAATAATGGCAATGTTCTTCTATAACAACACTGCTAAAATGCCAAAGTGGGGCATATTTGATGCCTGACAGCTCTTTTACCAACAGCGGCAACCCAATTTTTATTTCAGTTTTTATATAATATCTTGACAAGAATCTTTTGTAAGTTGCATTTCTGTGGAAACCTTAAAACTGCAAACGTTCAAAAATGGGCATTCAAACAAGTTACTGTCAAGCGAAGAATTTATCGCTTTCAATAACTTCATATTGTTCTGAAAAAATTGTTTGTTGTTGTTATTTGCTTGACAAGTCCAAAACTAATGCGTTACAGCATAGCATCATTTGATGAATGTGAACATACAAGGAAATAATTTATTTCGATTCATTGCCACACGAAATTTCTGTTACTACACTGTGGTTGGTTTCTTCAAATAAAGAGAGCAAACAATGAACCAACATTAAAAAAAAAACGCTTCCGAACCGAACAAATGGTACTATAAGCTTATTCATATCTGACATTTGTGTTTAACTTGTGATCATTGTGGGCAAAAATGTTCTACACATAAACGCAATCGTGCTTATTGCAAGTAAAAACTTGTGAAAAATATAAGTTTACCTTTGCACGTCCGGTTATTGGATGGACAACAGAAATATCTGTTGAATTCTTCAACAAGGGAAACGATGCTCGATGTACTTCCCACAAACAGACCTTCTTGAACGTTTATCCTACAAAGAGTAAAAGAACAAAATAAGCAAAGACTACATGAACAGATGAAACAGGAATGTTGTTTGCCTTTGATCGGCTGTGCATAGTTAATATATTTGCTCGATCGCACTTACCCTTTGTTATGGGACGCGATTGTCTTCGGCACTTTGGCCTTAGGAGGCTCAAAATCAGCGTCTTCTTCATCGGTGGATGACAATGAAGCCAAGCTTGGTCCCGCTTCTTGTTGTTCTTGATCTACTTCATTTCGATCTACAGCAACTTGAAAATATAGTCCCGAGTCGCGAAGATTCCTCTCGACATCTTTAGCGGACTTCAACGTCTTTCCTTCGGGTGTTACAAAAGAAAAATTGACCTTCTTGGCCCCTGAAGATCCACTTTCTCTCCTTTTCACTTGCCAGCCAATTCCTTTCAATTTTTCTAAGTCGAAGGAAAGTCTAGACCCTTCGCCGCAACCTCGCGCTTTATGTTGTTTCTCCATTCCTTGAAAGGCAATCACCGCACTCGGCACTACAGGAGTCCACTCTCAACCGCAAAGGTGTCGTTGCCATGCAAGGCGTCAAATGTTTACAGGATCGAGTTCTGATTGGTTTCGCGGGAAAAATAGCAAGTCATATATGGTGATCTTGACCTTATAAAGGGCAGAATTTTGCGTTTTACCGCTGGAACCAAATATTACTGGCGTTTCCAAGATGGCGACAACAAAAAGAAATACACATTTGAGTTCAAATACGAAAAGCCTCAAGAAAAATCCCCTTTTCGGTGGGAAAAATCGATTGAAACGCACAACATGCTGCTAAAATTTCAAGATTTCTTTCCAAGGATCCATTCTTTTGTCACGAAACTTGGCAAGCACAGACTACACAAGACTACGAAAATTTTCGGCGCAGTCCACCACGATCCACTTCAAAACGTCAAAATGAAAAGGTTTGGAATAAACACAAAACGTTCCGTTCATTTTTTTCGAGATAACAATGTCCAGTTTAAATATTTTTTGGCGGACTGCGCTTACAATCTTTACTTTATGACATTATTTATATGTGCCATTTTATTTTGTATAATATTTAATTGCCTTTATCTTAGAGACAATTTTGTAAAAAAATGGCATTTAGACCCCCCCCCCCCGAAATTCTTCAAATTTCACAAATTCCAATACACATCTGACATTTTTTTTTTTTTTTTTCAACATAACCATATATTGATCAATCATACTCGAACATTTCATGTCATCCTGGTACATATTTCTGTAATTTTGTTGTCAGTAAACTTGATTAAAAAATGCAAAAAATAGCCTCCGGTACTACCTTAAATCTGTATGTTTGTTGGCGTTTTTGTTGGTGCTATTATCGCGAAGTGAAGTTGAGAAAACGTTCAGAGATGACGACTCGTTCCCTAATGGCTCTGAAGCTTCCCGTCGAGGCACAAATCACAACTCGCACAAATTACAGATACGAGTTGAACGCATAGCCAGTTTGCTCGATAATTCGTTTATTCACGGGAACCCAAATATGTCAAGTTGTTTTCGATGTACCGTAGGATACCGGAGTTTTGGGATTCAGACGATAATCAGTTTTATTTATTCGCCTCAGGACCTCTATCTGTTGCCGATAAAACGCGGGTTCAGTGGCTCTAAAACATTACGACAAACATCGCCTCTTCAACCGACCAGTTTCAATTTCACGATTCAACACAGTATCTACTGGGAACGTGTTCTTCTCGCCGAAACACGAAAAACTGCTTTTGCAAACTTTCCTGTATATCAGCGCGATGTTTTGGGTTGGGGAGATCTAAAGAAAAGAAAATTCAAAAAACACGTTATTTCATTCGACCCGCAAAAGGTGCTACTTTCCATTGTTGAATTTGTCCTGTATTTATGTATCCTGTTAATAAATAAAGGGCACAAATTAACAGAAAAGTTTTGTTTTTATTACCTTGTCCTCAAAAGAGGTTTATTTTTCAGATATATGTCAAAAAATAATAATTCATTACTTCTACAATGTATTTTTAAAAAAAACAAAACTCCTTGTGCATCAATAATTTCTGTATAGGTCTGTGAGCTATCTGTGGTATATTAAAAGTCCCTCATCTGAAAAACAATAAAAATAAATAAATATAGCTTTTAAATATTATCAGTTATTTATATAGCACCATTTCCATCACCCCCCTTTGCTATTATACTCCTATTACTTCTATCATACATGTAACACCATTTCTATCATACTCCCATTCCTTTTAATGTCTTAATATCTTTTTGATAAAATTACAGTTATGGAAATGTAATGTTGCATTTAGTATACCCTGAATATATCACACAAACACTCCCCATTTGCATCAAATTTCCAATCACATTCCCTTTCTCATCATAACCTCAGTTCCGTCATACCCCCAGTCCCATCATGTCCCACATTTACGCCTGTATGTTCAATATTAAATATATTGGAAGCACAGTTCTTAATATCGTGACAGTATTGTTGTCAACCCCTAATGTGCACTTTAATATCAAGATAGTCACCCTCTAATTTTCAAAAAATTGTGTTTTCGCGAAAGTATTTATTTTTATAGGCTTCCAGAATAGAAATGTTGCAATGAAATGGAAAGACCTGAATTTCACTCCAATCAAGCTCATAAAAAGACGGTAATAAAAGCTGGCTGAAAAAAACTACATTGTCAAACGAGGTTTAGTTGTGAAATAGTACAAACGAATGTCTATCTCTGAGTGAGTGTTTCTACTACAAATACCATAAATCGAACGCCCGATCGACATTTTACACGACAAAATAAAATTAGTGGAACGTGAAAAAATGTGAGTTTTACAGGGGGATAATTACTGTATGCTCATCACCCTGTTTTACCACAAACCTAATAAGCTTACTAGCTATAGAGGCTTTTTTAATGCACAGAAATATACAATTAACATAAAAAAATGTTGCCTTACCTTGATCTCGGAGAAACTACTGTGCATTAAAAGCGACGTCCGTGAAGAAGTAAATTTTCCAAATTGAAGGGGTTCTAAAGAAAAAAATCGTTGAATAAACTAAAGAGAAGCCAACGAAATCGCACTCGCATCGGCCGCCATGTTTTTTGTTTTGTTTGCACTTCGGGATCGACAAACTCTGCTCGTGCGCAGAATACGAATCCGCTGACTGATACCTCCATGATTGCTTTGCAAGTTGTGAGAACATCGTTTGGATTTCATTTAAGAGAATGTATGGGAAGTTGCTTCCCCCCCCCCCCCCCCTGCGATTAACTGTTAACACAACTTCAGTTAGTCATCAACTACATTTGTTAAATTTAAATAAAAAGCTTAAATTCTATTCCTCTTTTAAAAAGGATTGCCATAAAGCCGCAGACTTCTTGGATTCGATAAAAAATCCCCTTCACAAAAAGCAAATAAATAAATTTCGCCTTGGAAACCATAAATTAAGAATTGAAACTGGCAGACACAACAAGACACCCGAACATTTACGAATCTGTTCCTTCTGTAACTTAAATGAAATTGAGGACGAATCACATTTTCTATTCACCTGCCATCATCACAACAATTTACGCAAGAAATATTTCAGTGAAATAAATGATAGATATCAAAATTTTAATAATCTAGACAATACTTCTAAAATCTTGTTTCTCTTTAACAGCACTGATCCTTTTGTCTGTAGGACTACCGCTGCTTATATTTATAATTCAATGTTAAATCGACAATCTATGTTAATTTAATAATCAGATATACCCGTTTCTTTCTTTTTCTTTGTTGTTGTTGTTATACTTACATGTAATACTTAATACGTACTACTTGTATAGGTAATACCATGTGTTTATATGGGAATACCGAAATAAATTGTTGTTGTTGTAATCCGCCGCTTTATGTCAATTAAGTTTGTCCGTTCCCAAATAAAACAGACATTTTGGGTTGATAGTCGCGTATCAAATGAGAAAATCCGAGACTCGCCGAGACTGTTTTAATAGTCGGGTCTCGAATGGTAAAATCCGAGACTCGCTGAGACTATCGAACACAAACAAACAAGTACCGCGCTTGTTCGGTGTTTCTCATTGAAGTTGGAGAGCTTTTATGAAACTCCTGGACGATTCAATTTCTGGCGAGCCCGATTTTTAGCCGCATCATTTTCGATCACTCCTTGTCGGCTTTGTTCTTAGTCAGCAGTTTCAGCTCCAATTTTAAATTGCCAACGAGGAATACTCATTAGAGTATTGATCACAATTACACGCTCGTTCTTTCGTTTTCTCTGACTTTTGCTCTGGCTCTAGGTATTATTGAAACTATAATCAGCGTTGTTTTCATAGCTTGATAGATTTTATAAAATGAGTAGTCCCTCTTTTCTCTCAGACTGTTGAGCAGGCAATCACGCGAGGAGACATGGCAGGCGATTTAATTTCGCGCTCGCTCGCGTGTTTGCCTGCTCGTGAGAGAAAAGAGAGACTGGATGTTTGCAGTCCGATGCCGAACTGCTACTATTCGTATTGGTAAATTTTATAACATTTGTTAACAAATGTAATTTTTCGCTGGTAAAGTTGTTTGCTATATTTTTTATTAGTCCTAGTAAACATTTTTTATAAACTTTGCAAATATATGATGCGCCCTTTTCGCACTTCTATTGGTTTAGTTGTAATTACTGTTTACCTTAGAAAACTGGCGTAAATCGTTTAACCGCAGAAATAAAAGAAACATTCATTGCGCAAAGATAGATCATCGTTGTATATCGTTTCAATTAAAAAATATATATTTCTTTTTTAATCGATAACAGTGCGCTTCTCTCAGTGGACCGTTGTCGTGTCTCTAATGACTCTAATCAATCGCTTTGTAAAAGGTTTGTTTCATTGTACAGCCAGCATTTAAATAACCAAGTAAACATCAAAACATATAAAAATTAAAATAGTCGGCGAGCCCTAATACACTGCGAGTGCATCCCAGAAGTCTTCCGTCATGCTTTTGAACCTAACCACTCCCAACCCAACTATGTAGCGAGTTGCAGCTTCTGCCATGAGACCGCGTTTGCACCGTAAAACTGGATGATCTCTCTCGAACCACCTGGCTAGTCAGCACTGACAGCATTACATTTTCAAATGAAAATGCGGCAAAATGGTATGGTTTTCGATACGCCAGAACCCCGCGAGATTCCAAGGGCTTTGAAAGTCCACCCAAAGAGATACGTGGCGACTATTTGAAATGGCCGCTGAGTGTGCTACTCGAGCGGGCAAATCATGGATCCTTGCTTCCCAACTATCCTGGTAAGTTGATTCAGTTAAAGCTTTTTAGAGACTTTTAGCAAGTTCACCGTGTTTATAAATACTTGGGCAAATTAGAGCCGCAATGCGTTTGCTTGGTGCTCGCCATGCCGTGTTAACTCCAGTCTCAGCTCGCGCCTCGCTGCATTTCAGCACACAATCAACTTTTATATCCGACATAGGGGGCTATATTTGCTAACGGTACGTTTTTTTTTTTTCAGGAAAATGGAGCTCACAGATTTCCAAAGAAACTAAAAGGCGACAATTATACGACAAACATTTAGACGTTTCTACTTTCAAAGCAAAAGCGGTATATCAAAATGCCCGAAATATCTGAAATGGTCGTCAAAGATGCTCTGACATTGGCTAAAGCAAGAACCATAAAAATTGTTCTTGCTCAGTGGGGAGATCTGGCGACCGACCCTACATTCCCGAGCTTCACGCCGTGGAAAACTGTGTTCACTTTATCTAAAGAAAGTTTTCTTCCAGATGAAATCAGATCATTATGAGGGTAGGGATTTTACGAGTTGAACTGAAAGAAAGGGTGGGAATTTCACGCGCTGAAGTACAGAAAAGGTAGGGAAAACTGTCATTTAGGTCTTTACAGCAGAAACCGCACAACTATGTAAATCAATAACCTGCTGAAAGGGGTACCATTTTCTATGGAAAGTACATGAAAGGGGTACCTTTTCTGTCAAAAATGGTATATAAAAGGGTAAGGGGTTGTACCTCTGGGCGGAGCCTCCCCGTATAAAACTTTTCAAAACAAGGCCAAACTACGAACTAAATTTTTTTTGGCCGTATAATAGGAGTAAAAACAACAGAAAAACCCTCATCGGGACTGCCAAAAGATGGCCGTGTCGCTTAATAGGGGTTTTATTTACAGTATTATACTGACAATAAATTCGGGACTTTGATAACTGGCCGCTTAACAGGGGGTGGCCGCTTAATAGGTGGCCACTTAATAGGAGTTCGACTGAGACATGGCCGTGTTTTCACGAGCGAATTAATTTTTTCAGTCACTCAACGACTAAGACTACTTTTAACAAATCAGCAATACAACAACACAATTGGATTGTTTTCAAGTCGCCGAGCAGCTGAAAATTCGCTTGTGTTAACACGGCCCATGAGTGGAGGAGTGAAGACGTGCGCGGTCTACACAATCAAAATACCTAACTATTAAGTGATGCTCCACATAAGAACGATAGCAAACTTCATTGTTTTGCAGCATTGGCTCTTTCCCACATAGGATATCTTTGATTTCACGAATAGAGGAGGAGCTGTTTGTTAATAATTAAATTTCATTATAAACATAAAGAAAATCCATTTGCGTCAAATAAATTTTAGGAAATGTCCGTACTTAACCAATCAGAATAGCAGAAGACAATAGCTAATAATTTTTCTTCTTTGATGAAGTTCCCCAAATAGAATATCTTTTAAAAATTGCATGTTGTGCGATTGGATCTCAAATTACTTGAAAATTAGAGAAAATGCACCTTGAACCTTAACTGTTTAGCGGTTTTTGAGTCTAAGCCAATGAGATCACTAGTTGTAACAATGAAAAAAGTTGACACTCCATCGTGCATTGCCGTTCAGCGCTATCCTTCTAATGCGGATCATTACTTAAATACATACTAAAAGAATGCGAACAATGCTTTTCAATGTTTCTTTAGGAACTGTTTGAATTGTTCACGTTGTTTTCCCAACTTCATGGGCCAATGTACGCTACTCTGTAACACGCAAGAGCAAACTTGTCCCAAGGTCTTCTAAGTAGGTCTAGATTACATTACCAGTTTCCGGTCGAGAAAATTGTTCAAAATGGAAGAACGAACGAACGGAAAATTCTAAAATATTTTCGCATGTTGCACAGGACACCCACGATACCACATTACGACCACCTAAAGGAAACCGTTGCACATTCCGACGATGCATGTGTAACTCTGGATGCTATTGTTACCCTTATTAGTAGAGATACATGTCTGTTAAAGGCAACAGTTACACACTCCGACGAAACATCTGGATGCAACTGTTGACCTTATTAGTTGAGATTTCAAATTGAAAAAGATATAATACTGTGTTAAAGGCAACAGTTACACACTCCGACGAAACATCTGGATGCAACTGTTAACCTTATTAGTTGAGATTTCAAATTGAAAAGGATATAATACTGTGTTAAAGGCAACAGTTACACACTCCGACGACACATCTGGATGTAACTGTTAACCTTATTAGTAGAGATTTAAAAAAATTAATTGAAAAGGATATAATACTATGTTAAAGGCAATAGTTACACACTCCGACGAAACATCTGGATGCAACTGTTACCCTTATTAGTAGAGATTTCAAAAGTTAATTGAAAAGGATATAATACTATGTTAAAGGCAACAGTTACACGCTCCGACGAAACATCTGGATGCAACTGTTACCCTTATTAGTAGAGATTTCAAAAATTAATTGAAAAGGATATAATACTATGTTAAAGGCAACAGTTACACACTCCGACGAAACATCTGGATGCAACTGTTACCCTTAGTAGAGATTTCAAAAATTAATTGAAAAGGATATAATACTATGTTAAAGGCAACAGTTACACGCTCCGACGAAACATCTGGATGCAACTGTTACCCTTATTAGCAGAAATAATTATGTTAAATGAAACGGTTGGACACTCGATCCAATGATACATCATATTCTTAGCAGAATTCAAATCGGGCATGAATTTTTCATCTTGTCGACTGGCAGTGCACAGTGGGCTCCACAATATTCTCTCAATGTGCCAGTATATCTTGTTCAGCGGGACCTGAAAAAGCAATAGTGGACACATTTAATAACAAAGCCATGGCATATTAGGCTTATAGGTTAGGGGGTTTGACCACTTCAACCCATTCTTCATGGGATAAAGCTAACATACATGTAATTTTTTTTGGTTTAACATAAATGATTTATGACTACAATAAGTCATATTGCAGTGGTAATCTTATTGCAGAAGTGTATGAAGAAATCTGCTATATATACATGTACAGTGTACATGTATGTTGTAGTTCAATTTTATCTTTGGTTCAATTTTCATTTTCCTTTGTTTCATGTTCATTTGTCATATCTTAACAGAACAAAGAAAAAGGAGAATTGAACCAAGGATAAAATTGAACAACAACATACATGTTATGATGTATACTACACTACAGCCTTGAACTAACATCCCAAAACCTGTGCAGACTACATGTATGAATGAAAGACTGAACTGCCAGTATCATAAATAATTATTAATTGATAAACAATGGTCATGTTAACACACCTAACATTGGGCTTTGCAACTGCTGTTTGCTGTTCTACCTTCTTTTGCTCTGTCAATCTGTCACCCTTAAAGTATTCTGGACCATAAAGATTTATGCATAATTGTTTTCATCTCACAGCAAACTGTGCCGAGCCCAGGAGTTGTTCTGTATTTCTTATTCCAATATGCATTGCACAAAGTTTGATACTACTCAGTTTATGTCATCACAAATTGCAGTTGATCTAGAGGGATTATAATAGACATTTTATATTAGTATCACTTTTTTGCTTTAACTCAAATTATTACTACATTTGAAAGCATCGATGGAAAAAGGTTCTTGTAGTGCATATGTTGTGGTTCAAAATTTTCTTTGGTTTGAAAAATTTTAAACCAGTTTAATTTTTATTTTCCTCTGTTATGGATTCATCAACATAATCTCAGACAAAGGAAAATAAAAATCAAACTACATGTACTGGTAAATTGAAAATTTTTAAACCAGAGAAACATTTGAACCACAACACATATCCTAATGTGGTAATAACATCATTTTATTAAATCATATCCTTAATATTATTACCACTAACGCCCTTTTTCCACCTCTGCCTTCAACATGAATACAATCATTGACCATACATGTACATGTATATGTACAGTGTAGCTGACTGATGCTAATCACATGATGAAGTACAATAGCTAAATCCTATACATGTAGGTGGATATGATAAGCGCTTGGGAGGTTTGGAAACCTGGTCTTAATATATGTATTATTAATGGTGATTTTTCCTTTATTTTCTCTGTACAGTGTATTTAATGATAAGTTTAAGAAGCCCTTATTTATCAAACGCTTGAGAAAATGTTTCATCAGAATTTCCCATACTTCAAATTTTAGTAAAAAAAAAAAATACAATACAGTGTAACTCTGCTGTTAACTTTTCTCAGTTGGAAATTCTGATGAAACAAGTTTGGTAAATTATGTCAAGACAACAATGCATAATTTACAGTCAAATTCTGTTTAAATTGAAATTAATTTTATAATCAACTTCATCCTAAAAGCAGATATAACTTTTGATTGCATTCAAGAGAACAAAAAGAAAATAATACACACCTTTCAATGTTTGCCTTGCTCTTTGAATAATCAATGCATGTTTCATCAGAAACTGTACATGTACAGGTGTACATGTACATTATGACAATCACATCTCCAATCTGCACATAAAAGTAAATTATCATTACTTGATTTATCATCTTCAAGCATATAACAGTTCATAAAGGTTTCCTGTAGTTGCTGTGCACATGTATTTAATATTATACAGCTAAAAACACAGGGTGACAAAATAATGAAACCAAAGGAAGTGTGAAGATACATGTAAGTTGAGAACGGCTGCACTCAGTGGGGCTCAGGGGGCCGGGAGTGCTTTTACAATGTATTACAAGACAAATGCCTCAGAAACCTATCTTAAGACTATCCAGCAGCTTTGCTTACAAAATTATTATTGTCAAAGTCACTTCAGTTGTGATCAGTTACTTTACAGGTTATTATACCTGCTTGCATATGTGCCTTTGTTATTCATTGGCATAAGTTTGCTTTGTGCAGCATTGCTGTGCAAAGTAAAATAAAATAATGTCTAACTCTGAAAAAGTGGCTGCCAGCAATCACTATCTTTCCATTATTATTATGAACAAGTCAATGACTGCTATTTTGTTTTTTGAATATTGCCTACAGCCTGTACATGTATTTCACAATTGAGATTTAAAATTAAAAAAAAAAGACACAAGTGGATGAGTAAAAAATACAGGTAACGTTTTTCTTCATCAAAAGGAAACATACAGTTACTGAGCTGAATAGCAGTTGACTACCAGAGTACATGTATGTAACTTGAACTGCTCAAAATCCCAGCTGTTCACTTTGCAATTTCACCCGATTGTAAACAAGTGGCTTTGAATCTTTTACTTTTATACCGATGAATCAAAATTCAAAGCTTGTTCAATGGGGAAATAGGAAACTACATGTATGATTTGTACCAATGGGGAAATAGGAAACTACATGTATGATTTGTACTTAAGGTTCTTAATATGAGGTGCCACTACTATTGACTTACTTGCTGCGAGTTTTGATAGATTCATTGGATCATCTGCTTCTGTTGTGATTGATCAGACTAACTACATTTGTTTTGGTGTTACAAGACTCAATTGAAAACTGCTCTGTTATGAAAAACTTCTAACCTGTATAAACTGGACAACCTCAGGGAATACTCTACAGCTGTAGATACAGCTTAAGTTTGTCACTGTGTTAAAGCAGGTTTCTCATAAAA
Organism: Dendrophyllia cribrosa; assembly: GCA_024195265.1. NCBI lineage: Eukaryota > Metazoa > Cnidaria > Anthozoa > Scleractinia > Dendrophylliidae > Dendrophyllia > Dendrophyllia cribrosa. The sequence continues at coordinate 11,875,620 of JAJLRJ010000013.1, read as the reverse complement.
AACAAAACCCTCTTAATATTGATACCAGATTGAAATAATTATCATTCTAACAATAATAATTGATCAAATTGTTATCTACAATAAATTTTTAACCTGTTATGTTCAATTTGCAATATTTGTTTCCGCATTGAGTGGCGTGCCTGCGAATTAGCTGGAATAGCTAAGTGCCTGCCCACTGTAAACAATGTTTACATCACATTACATATATAAAAATATTATATTCTGCACAATCAAGCAAAACAAGTAAATCAGATTTGACAATCAAAACACATAAGGCAGTCTTGTATTTCACTCCAGTTAAAACATGTGAAGTAGGGGTCCTTTGGAACAGATTTGCTTGAGGCAAGCTTTATTAACTTTGCAGTTTGATGACGACAAAATTTCTCTTATCCGTGTAATGATATCAAAAATTGTCCAACAATAACTTGACCAATTCATAAGATTATGGTCCTTTTCGGCATGTGCCATCTTTGTTCTACAATCATACGACCAAATGTACTGTAGATTGTGCTGGTCAATAGTTGCTATTTACTACTAGGTTCCTTAGAATAGAAAATTTGATTACCCAGGGGATGAGGGGAAGGGGATGGGGGGAGTTGGTCTGGAGTGAAAATACTCAACTCTAAAAAACCATATCATTCATCTTCATCATAAAAAATGTGTAGAAACTTGAGATTTATTGTACATTAATAAAAAACTGCATTTAACAAACCCATAACTGAGACCAATACAATTACAATGTAAGCTTAAATTTTATCAATTATTCTAGCTACAATGTAGTTGTGCAGCTTCAAATTGCTTTCAACTCGATATAAAGATTCAGTCCTTACCTTTTTAGGGCAGCTGCTTGGCGGAGTTAGCAAGAAGCAGCTAGTACCTTCACCTACTTGTTGTGAATACATCTGTGTTTGATGGCGATGGCAATACTCGACGGCGATTTCCCGCTTAAACTCACGGCCACGTGAGTGCTAGGAACGATCGACTTGAGCTGCTTGATCTTCGCGTAAAATGCTTAGATTAAGACCGTTTAAAAACGTCCGTAAAGTGAATAAACGTCTATTCCTTAAAAAAGTATAGTGAATCTGCCGCATGGCGAAGAAACGCCGCGATTACGCCAAAGGACAAAGTCAACAACCTCATGAACCGAAGCCGCCATCTTTATTTTGCAGATCGAAACGTGTCCACCGGACTCGTGCGGAATCATGGGATATATCACTCGGAAAGCCTCGGAAAAGACGTCGTTGCGTGTTTATCTCTGCAATTCATCAGACTTTAAAAATTTCATGCTGACAGTGTCAGAATGACTCTGTTGACAGAACTTTAATCGCGAAGTAGACCGCAACTTAATTTAGTCGGAAATCGGGTACTTCCAGTTCAGACCCCGCTCCGATTTGTCATGTGAGAGTACATGTAATATACACATTTTGCAAGGTATTAATTATATTTGCAATAAATTTTTCTACATTTTTACAGACATGAACTCCCTTGTGACATTTTTTGTGCTCTTATCGGGGACATTTTACTAACATTTTGTGCAAAGTTTCATTTACTTTTTACATATATTTCATTGACATTTTATGTCGTACATTGTTCACGCGTCCCTTTTACGTGCTTAATCAGTTACAGAGAAAACGTGAACATTTTGCTAAGATTTTGTGCATTAAAATATCTACATTTTACAAACATTTTATGTGCTTTTCATTAACATTTTGTGTAGTTTTTTTGTATACATTTTACAGACATTTCATGCACTTTTTTTCGCTCACTTTTTATAGAGATAACATGGAGATTTTATGTTTACGGGTTTACAGAGATTGTTTTCTCGTGTAATTTTTACAGAGAAAATGAAGAGATTTTACAGACATTTGTTGTTTGTCGCATAAAATCTCTGTAAATTCTACATCAAATTCACAGAGATTCTAGCAAGATTATATACACATTTTATGCGATCTTAGCGGAGAAAATGTGTTATAATTTACAGACTTCTAACGGAGTTATAAAAACTCTGTGAATGCGCGCATTTACAGAGTTCCTAATTTACAAAGGAAATCTAGACATTTTACAGAGATTTAACCAACTTTTGTGAAGTCTGTAAATGGTTCAAGTTTTCCAGTGACACAGGATCTAAAATAAACTCCCGTACAGCTACATGTAGGTAACTAGTCATTTCGATAGCAGTAAGCTATTTTTCATCACAGCACAGCAAAGTTTTCCTTTTTAAACTTTTCTTCAAGCCAGTCACACGAAAATGTATCTCCTTGAAATTTATAATCGCCAGGTTATTCCAACCCATATCCAGCTGCTTAATTTGTTTAACCGCTTTCTTGTAATAACTCACCCAAGGACACTCTGCGTTTTAGAAAATAACTACTGTCGAAACTCCTTAATACGGACATCAAAGAGACAGACCAAAGAGTCCGTATTATAGAGGAAGAGGTTGAATGAATTTTAGTATCTTCGGGACGAAGAGAACTGTCTGAAATAGAGAGGTGTCCGAATAATGGAGGTGTCCGTTATGAGAGGTTCGACTGTACCAATACCTGATTATCTAGCAGTGGCAAAAGTTAAAAAAAATATGAACTGCAGAAGATTTTCGCACGAATGTCCTTAAAAACATGATAATTATGTAGGCGACGCTGTATGGCAAACTGTATCAATTATCATCTTTGTCGATCATTCCTGCTTTATTGAACTTTAAAATATTTCATTTAATCTGGTATCTTGCAATGGAATTTTTGCTGTCATATTAACTTACCCACTCTGATCTCGAATTGATTCAATCTATTCCCACAACAGTCTCCTCTGTTGACTATGTACACTTCAGCCACTGGCTCCACTTGTCCCAGGTCCACTCTCCACCAAGGATTACTTTCAGCTTCTGTGTGTGTACATGATCGACCATTGGATAAATGTGTGTTGCTGTTTCCATCCACTGCTAAGCCACTATTATAACTATACTGACTAGAAGTGCTTATCTGCGCCGTGTTCTTGTTGTATGCCAGATTATCTAAAAGGAAATAGCGAAAATCACAAAAAACAAATTCCTAAACACATTTAGCTAAATAAAATTACAGATTTGTTAAAAACTGCACAAAAAAATTGTCTCACATTTTTGAAGAAATCTGAACAACTGGTTCCGATTTTGATACGGCAATACTACTGCATAATAAATTGCCAGCTAGTTTGAAGAAAATATTTTCGGTATTGGATGAAGTCGCGGAGAAAACGTTTTCTTCAAACGCCGTTAATATTGATTTTTTGATTTTTTCCGCCGCACCATTTTGAAGGCAGAGAGGGCCCTGAGGACAAGGTAGCTGAAATTGAAAAATTGTATTCCAGATTCATAAAATATGATATAATTACATATTTTTGCTACTTTTTACATTTTCTTTATAGCGTTATTCTTTTTTAACATTTTACTAAACATTACGGATGAATCAAAATGTAACACGTAATTTAAAGTCATTCTTCATATCAACAGAGACTATAAATGAGCCTCCATTCTAAATAACAACAAGAACTCTATTAGTAGTAAAACCGGGCTCTAAACGTACATAAGAAATTAAGAATTCGATGTAACGCTACAGCTGTAATAGTGTACATGTTACTACTGCAAAATCGAAGATTCACAATGTAGAGTCCATTGATTTTTTTTTTATTTTTTTATTTTCAAAATAAACTTTTGTCTAGCATTGAGGAGAAGGGTGGCTGTAGGAAACAAGAAAAATAACAGCCATTTGAATACTTTAAATTATGATTTTTGTTATTATAGTATGTGAACTCCTGTAAGGCATGTTGCGAAAACCAGCTTTATTAAAGTTAAAGGTCTCTCTGCCAAGCTGCCATTCACGTTTTGTCAAATGGTCTTTTCCATATTTCACCTTTGCCTTATTACATGTATCACGGCCCGGCTCAGAAAGTTATTTAAGCCGTTTAATAATATCGAGCGGTTTTCTTATCAAAAACAATATTTGTTGTGCAATGGCAATTATTGCATTTTAGCTTTCAACGTTTTCTCAATAGAGTGACATTATTGGATCTCTTTATGTGGTAATTATTCAAATGTTGCAGACTGAGCCAATGTCGACTTGCACACCCATGTTTCCTTGCACACCCAAGATTATCTTTCATTCCTAATAAAATGTTGTACACCCCATCTTGAAATTCTGATAACGATACAATACAAAAGTTTGGATCAAACAGAACAAAATAATAAATAAATTAAAGGAAATTATGAAAAACTGAAAATACACAAAGTCGTGCATGTGATGTTCATAACATTTTCTTTTTCATTCCAGCCTTTTTACATTCATTAGGTACTGGTTGAATTTGTACACTACATCGGCTCCTTTTCCATATTTCTCTCTGACAGCATCTGGAAAGGAATACGTAATATTATTATGAGTTGGGTCTTATGACAAAAGGCCTTCCAATTGCTAGACAAGAAGATTCTCCCCAACATTTTTTCCCTGGACTCGAAAAAGAAGTGCAATGAGCTACATATGTACAATGTAGCTTAATATTTAAATGCTAAATTACACGCAGCTATGAAGTTCCAAAACTTTAATATTAATGGTAGAAATGGTTGTCTGCTTCTGTAATAGCAAAACTTTAAAATTTTGAGATTAATATGGCAAATGAGTAAACCACAGTTAATGCTTACCTACCTATCTTGTTGCCGACATTTTCTATTGCTCCATTCTTTACTTTTCTTTCCTCTGACAGAACATGTTCCATCCTTTCAGTTACATTTCTCTCAGTTCATCAACCTTGAAAATGAAAAAGAAAAGCATGTAGTTTAATAGCATTTAATTCAAAGTCAGGATATCAGAGCTGGCAAAATGCAGGCTCAAATGGATTTCAGAACTCTTAGGGGTTGCTGCCTGATAAACCACTGGAAAAATATAGTGGCAACAAAACTATATCTTCATCACAATTTTTTACTTCCAGAAAGTTTGGGCCTTTAAAATAACATATTTTGGTTATTACACTGTAGAACAGAAATAAACAACAACATAAGCATTGAGAATAACATGCTGTGTTCCTACCAGTTTGTTTGTGGTCCACTCAGGGTATACAAAATTTAATATTACATTTGTATAACTGCAATTGCTGTAACTGATATTAAAACAAAGTTTTAATATCCACTTTTTTAGAATGTTCTTAGGATTTAAGTAATGATCCGCATAAGAAGGATAGCGCCAACGGCAATGGAATGTCAAACACGATGGAATGTCAAGAATTTTCATTGTTACAACCAGTGATCTCATTGGCCTAGACTCAAAAACTGCTAAAAAGTTAAGGTTCAAGGTGCATTAAGTCTAATTTTTTGTGGTTTCAAGTATTTTGAGACCTGAATCGCACAACATGCAATTTTTCAAAGAAATTGTATTTGGGAACTTCATCAAAGAAGCAAAGTTATTAGCTATTGTCTTCTGCTATTCTGATTGGTTAAGCACGAACATTTCTTAAAATGTATTTGACGCAAATGGATTTTCTTTATTTTTATAATGAAATATAATTATTAACCATCATATTTATTCTTATAATGTATTTGACGCAAATGGATTTTCTTTATTTTTATAATGAAATATAATTATTAACCATCAGGTCCTCCTCTATTCTTGAAATCAAAGATATTCTATGTGGGAAAGAGCCAATGCCGCAGAACAAAGAAGTTTGCTATCGTTCTTATGTGGAACAATACTTAATTTCAATTTAGCATTTAATTAGATTTTAACACAGTAAACATGCAACATACAAGATTGCATTAGGAAGGGAGGTCTCGAAAATGCAGCATCAAAAGGACAAAACAACAACAGAAACGGGACAGCAGTTCATTAAAGGTAGACAGCGGCAACCCTTTTGATTTTATTACTGGATGCTATTGCGTTATGCTATATAGGCTTTAATTTACTGTGCGAATCCAAAAACCGTGAACACTTTGATTTGATTTTGACATTTCCCATTGTGCAGCAACCAATCAGAAGCGACTCGAAACCGCAAGAAACCCATAGAAACGGTTAGTCACGAAACCACGCTTCTCTGTTTCCTTGCAAAAGAATCGTCGCCGCCTCGCTGTAGTTTTTTTATTGCTAGTTTACCTTTCGTCTTTCTTTGTAAATAAAGCAGAAATCTGAGCGATTTTACTGTAACGGCTAAAAGCCAGACAGACATTTAGCTATACGTTTGTCTCATGCTTAGTTGTCGCATTCATCGGTTTGTCAGTGTTGTACACAACACTTGTCCGTCGCGGCTGTATCGCAAAAACATTTAGCGAAAAAGCCGGACAATAACACATGACAGTTCCTGAGGATTAGTTTCCCTGGAAAAAATGAATTTTCGAAAAAGCTACTGAGCGAGGACAAAATCGGCTGTATCGGCGAATGAAAGTGTTAACTTTATATAATACGGCATGCAAATATGAAAGAATGTAACTACAGTACCGCTAACTTGCCGTAAACTTGTCAACTTTTATTCCCAGCACGGTAAGTTTTACAGCTACAACACAACGTTTCTTTTGCTTTGATCTCTTGCTGATCAGCAGCTAGCTACTTTGCCGTGTGTGGCTAGTAATTGCAATACGGCCTTGCAAAATTAAAGGCGAGAATATTGATGATATCTGATAATCTCAGAACACCAGATGAGGGTTTCTGTGGATCGAAAAATAATCGCCTCTTACAATAATCTTAAAAATGACCTGACCCGCTGTTTTTTTTTTCTTTTGCTTCTATAGCCGGCTTTGAATTTCTTAACTTTCGAATCGAACCTTGGCCGTTTTTGGGCGATTTTTTCTCAACGAAATGTCACAGCAGGAAAAAGCTTTGTACGGCGACATGACCGTTGTAGATCGCGCGCAAACCAATCAACCGCGAAAGCAGAAAAAAAAAACAAAAATTTAAATTTTACAACGGTATAACTGCAAAAGAAAACAGAAGTTTGCTGCTTCAAATATTGAGACGATATATCAGCTACTATGCTCAAAAGTGAGTACTGATTACAGTTTGTTTGATTCACTGACCGTTTGTTTGGGTTTCTTGCGGTTTCGAGTCGCTTCTGATTGGTTGCTGCACAATGGGAAATGTCAAAATCAAATCAAAGTGTTCACGGTTTTTGGATTCGAAATCTATAAGCACAACACATATGACAGGAGCCATGGACTGTCGATTAAAAATATTAACTTAGGGAGTGCTTTCTCTATAGCTCATTCAAAATTATTCTTGACAATGTATCGTTGTAGAAATAGTACATAAATCAGCAGCTTCTTGAAATTAGATGTGCATCATCCCAAACATCGGAGAGAGAGATCCATGGCAGCAGAGCAGCCGGAACTTGCTCATTCTTCACGCGTTTGCTAATCCCAAAAGAATAAGACCTTATAATTTTAGTACAGTAGTTGTTAGCACACAAATAGTATCACTTTAACGACCTTGAGTCCTGATAATAAACCTAGTGTATGCGACGTAAATTATCTAATCTCGTATAAATTTTCAATTTTTTTATTAACTATTTTGAATGAATTATTTACATGCACTTTAGAAATCACGCAAAAGAAATTTGTTTAAATTAAGCTTTCAGCTTCAAAGTGTTACTACACAATTTTATGATTTTAATTTTAGTATTCTATTTTAATGATTGGTTAAAACACGAGTTAATGTTTAATTTACAGCAGTTTTTGTACCATTGAGGTATACAAAAAGCATTATTGTAATTAGGTGAATCAAAAAACCGTCTGTGTTTAAGTACCTTCTATTTAAAAATATTAACAGGTTTCAGTATCGACCCCCTTTATGAATTTAAAAATGGTAATTACGATAAAAACAAAGCAGGATTTACAATTTACTCCTCAGGTTAGAAAAATAAATAAAGATAAAACTCCTCTTAAATTGACAAAATTGGGGAAAATAGCTTACGAACTACGACTGAGCCAACCGCTATTTATAATGATGGTGATAAAAAAAAGAGCTTCATTTTTTCTTTAGACGTTTTGCTTGAAAGTGCTAAAACACATAAAAAGAAAATGCGACACTGAATGTAATAGTCAAGCAAGCATTTATAAAGTTTAAAGCTCCAAGATACATATTTCAGCCATGTCTGACCTACGAAACAACCCCACTGTGCGCCAGTCCTGTCAGGCCTTTGAAATTTTATTTCTCTGGTTGGCTATAGAAGGACATTGCACCAGTGCGCCAGACTTTTCACTGGATTTATCTGTGGATCGTTAGTTAAAACCAGTGGAATATTTTCGTAAAGTGTATCATGGTTTTAACCTTTCATACTGTTAATTGTCTGTCAAAAAACTAATTATTAGATCCAACTTAAAGTCAAAATCAGAATAACAACGTCTATCTCAAAATGTAACTCATAATCTCAACAATCTCCGTGAATAAATTAATTCATTCATAAGATGAATCAATCAACCAGTCAATAAATATATTTTCATTTTTATCTCGTTAAAGCGAACGCAAACGAGATATAGGTGTCAGTATAAAAAAGGGACTAAAGGGGTTAACAAAGGTTCGTTGTTAACTTTGTGGACTTTTGTCCTGGGGGTTAGTTCTTTTCCTTTTTTTTTATAGAAGGTATATTAGGGCATTGAGGATATGCATGGTTAGTTAACCCTATTCAGCCTGGGCTATTTTTTGAGTTCCTGAGCCTGGGGGGGGGGGGGGGGGGGGGGGGGGGGGGGGGGGGGGGGGCACATTGTGTCCGCCCTTCGTAACTTCAAGAACATTAAAGCTATGACAATGAAACCTAGAGGGTACATAGTACGTCCAAAACTGTCTCCTTTGCGGTCCGCACAATGGAACGATGACGTCATAATAATAATAATATGCATTTGTATAGCGCAAATTCTATATACATATTCAACTGCGCTTCACAATCAATCAGAAGAAGTAACACTGAGGGTGGTCACAGCCAAGGTTTGTTACGTCTTCAGTGGTTCTTTTACGTCCCCATGGGAGACGGGACCGCCATTTCTACGTAGTCATCCGAGCCACGTGAAGGTCCACGTGACGTAGTTATTAAGTAATTAGTTATACGGCCGCCATCTTGGATCCGCCATCTTGGATTTCTAAATTTTTTTAAAATCTCTTAAAAACCGTCCAAATTGACGCAAAATTAATCAAAACCAATAAATAAACGCTAAATGATGTAAAAATACAAAAGTTATATCAATAAACATTGTTTTTCTTCATTCAAAGGTATAAATATGCAAATTTCAAAAAACATGGCTGTCAAAATCTTGTTGCCATGGCAACATCAAGTCACGTGATCAAAAAATGGTCAAATAAAATTGTTGCCAGATAATTTTTTTGGAAAAGTCACAAAGTTTTATGGCGTTTGAATACATATTAAAGAAGTTATGAATATTGAAAGTAAGCGCGGGCACTTTGTGCCTCCCCCCCCCCAGGCCGAATAGGGTTAAACCGGTTAGGATTTCAAGAAGGGCGTCACATACCGCAACTAAAATTTTTGGGGAACACCCCCGGATCTATTGTTAATTTCCCTAGGGTACTGGGATGTCAGAACTTGTCATGAACTTGTCATATCTCACGTTACTTATTAAAGTTCTTATTAAGTTTACAAAGTTTTATGGCGTTTGAATACATATTAAAAAAGTTATGAACGTTGGAAGTTAGCGCGGGCACTTTGTGCCCTCCCCCACCTCCCCGCCCCAGGCCGAATAGGGTTAATATGAGCGATATGGCAGAGCAAAATAGCATGAACTTTGGGTTTGTTATATTTTGGAATACTGAATCGTTGCTATTACGGTTTGATTATGCAATATTATGGGAAAGACATCATAGTTTTGGTGATTTTGCTACCGTGCACGAGGAAATTTTTGCGGGAGGAAAATTTTGCGGATTGCCCGACTGAATTTGTTTTGCGGGAGGAAATTTTTGCGGATCAAGACAGCTAAAATTTCTGTTGGGAGGAAATGTCTGCGAATTTCTGGTATTAAATCGGTATTAAATTGCAATTTTACTTCCTGACTGGAGGTTTCTATATAGGAGGTTTCTATTCTGGTTTCTTTTCTATTTCTGGAGGTTTCTATTCCTCATGGTTTCTATATATAGTTCCCATAGTTATGGTTGCAGTTCTGGCGCCAATATGAACATAAACAACGAGAAAACTAGTGAGTGAATTATTGTACGTTGTTGTAAAAACGTATCAGTATTATGATAACAGTCTCTGGTTCTTTTGATGACGTGTCTTGAGTTGAAACGGGAATACAGATGACTGTTGTGCCGGTCGCTTCGGAATTATGAGAGCAATATGTTCACTGTTAAAAAGTTCCTGTTAAGCCGATATACATCATTAAAACAAGTTTTTTTTTTCTGTGGGAGTATATTTCTGCGTGGAAAATTTAATACAAAATAAATAATGCGGACAACCTTGTCTTGACGAGGAAGGTGTAATTAGTAGGTTGAATTTATTAAATGAATGGCTTTGAGTTCTCATGGTATGTTATCATCTGATGAACTTTTGATCTTAAATTACCGATCACGCGAACGACTTTGCCTTTTGTTCTATTTTGGAATAGCGAATCATTGCCATTATTAGATTTAGGTACATGGTAGAATGTATTGACGGTGATAAAAATTGCGCTTTGATTATGCAATAGTATGCAAAGGACCTCGTGATTTTGGCTTATTTAGTCAAACTATATTATTTTGTGCAAATGTAGAAGTTTTTGTTTGCTGCAGTCCTCTCTACAGTTCTATTCGTGTGCAAGTAAAATTTTGTTGTTCTGAATTGAATGACAAAGTAAGCATTTTAACAACCATTTTATAAGCGATTTGAGCATTTCGATTCAAGACAGTCATCGGACACTATTACGGACTTAATTATCTTTCACACAATCGGCACGGCGGTTTATCGCCCAAATGGACATACCATTTTCTCGAAAAAAAACTGCACATCGTAGTATAGGGGTACAATATTCTTAGTTAAAACGGTTTAGGCTTTTTCAGTTGAAACACAAAAGAGAGTAAACAATTGTTTTTCGGTGGTACTGGTAAATCTAATTAGAGAAGCAATTTTAGAGAAATTGGTCAAGAATCGCACGAAAACGTGGTCTTCAAACCCCATAAAGAATGTCTGTGTTGGATAGAAAAAAATATAACCGAATAAAGTGAAAGCTTGATTATTTTAACTAGCTACGGATTTATTACTATCTTCCGAGAACAGAACGCTCAAAAAATTAAATGTGATGAATATCGTAAGCTGATTGATAATGACTATAACATGTCGTACGTGCAATCTGACGCTTTACTCTTTCAAGCAATCGGCACGGCGTTTTATCGCCCAAATAGACATACGATTTTCTCGAAGCACACCGAGGCAACACTACAGTTATCCTTAGTACGACAGACAACATTCAAGAGGCCCAGGTCCAACTTAACAACAGAGACCATTATCAACCTCTTGAAAAGCCCATGGTAACTGATATATTATAGAGAGTTAATGGCATAATCACCCAACTCCACCAAGACAAACATGTAGATGACATGACAAAAAATAGCTTTTACAAACCCCTAACCAGCCAAGAATACCAATATTTTAACACTCTAACAAAAAAACACAAACCAAAACTGGTCAGCACACCTATTATTTCGGGCTGCGAAGGACCTGCTGAGACAATATCGTCCTTTGTGGACAGTTTGCACACACACTATACCTCTTGTCACCCATCACGTGTTAAAAAGCGTTTTATCAAAGGACAACCTATCAAACTCCTACGTACAAACTCCTCGGAAACAAATTTCCAAGAGGTCATCTCCAACTTCAAAACGCGACTCGATACTCGCTTTTATCCTAAACACCTGAAGTCACTTTTGCCGGAAGGCGATCGACATTAAAAAACAGAAAGAAAAAACTCACCAGATAATAATGCCTTTTGTCACAACATTTCACCCAGGAGTAAAAAACTTTAAACAAATACTGATGCAAAAATGGAGTTTCATTCAAAACCAGCCATTCCTGAAAACTATTTACAAAACGCCGCCTATCATTTCATACAAGAACGTAAATGACTTAACGACATGCTTGTAAGAGCCAAACTTTGAAAGCTAATATAAATGCATCGCAACCATAAAACCACATAGCGGAGTCTGTGTAGGCCTCTCATGAACCTTTCGATCTTAGGAAGACTAAAAAAGCGATCGCTTCGAGGGTCCAAGAGCCAATATTTTCTGTATAAGTGCGCCCATAGCAGACGTGACCGACAAAATGACCACGTGATCACCATTTTCCCCGCCATTTTTCACGTCAAAGTAAATAAAACAGCAGACTGATACTTACGACAAAGAAAGACAAATGAAAAAAGGATCAGTCTGCCATTTGATTTATCTTGTACAAGATTTTACTGATCCAGATCTTGGCCACAGATCCGGTACCTTACTGTCATCAGTTTGTAGTCGTGGTTTTTGCTGTTTATTGTTTACATTTTTCACGTGGCTGCCGTTTACCCAGGCACCAAGTGCAGATTATCACTCTCAAAACACAACTGAAAACATAACATCCCATAAAAATTTAACGCCCATAAAATCGATATGGATATGCTTACTCACAACTTTCATACTTATGAATTTTTATCGATCTCCGATACAATTAGTTAATTGCTGTCGATTTTTATCGATTATGTTTTTTCATTTTAGTATTTTATTTTTTAACTCCCGGCGATGTCCAACTCGACGTTTCGGGATTCCCTATTAATCGACATTTCGAAACGCTTCGTTTATATTATAGCGGAAGAGGTGAAAGATTGAAGAGAAAGCTTAATGAAGCATTTAAAGAAAATGCTCCACTTCATGAAACGATAACTCTAAAACACACAATTTTGTCTGATAAATTATAGTATATATTTGACTCAACTATCACAAACAAAACATTCTAAAGTGATGCTACTTTTCCCGCCAAAAAATACACCCTCACATATTACCTATAACATCTTTACTATATTCACTATCAATGATTCTGCTTTTTTATTAACCTTACGTTCTCTCGCATAAACGAGATGGCTTTAAGAGCCTTTTGATTCTTTCCACTACAGGTCGATTTCTGCATGTATTTAATAGTAATGTTTCATCTTTTAAAAGTCCAAAGTATTACTATTTTTACAGAGCTATTCTTTTCTTTCCTTTTTAATTTGTATATCCTTTTTAAAGTTTACTTATCGTAATCGCCATTTAATCATTTAGTCCAATGGTTTTTCTCAGCCTCGTTAATGTTCATTACGTTAATTGACGGTGACCAGGAAACCAGTTTGCAAGGCTATTATTGTGTACCTTTTTCGTTTCGCTTTTTTATTGCTTATTATCCACATTCATCAGTTAATTAAATGACCCTTTAAACCTGTGTCCGTGCATTTGTCTCTATTTTATTGCCTCGCTAAAATCCCGCTATCTTCCAAACCCGTGCGCACCTGTTATATGCTAACGTTGGTCCCCCCCCCCCCCCCCCCCCCCCTTAAGGTTTTTCTCCAATATTTTCAGGACCATTTAAAAGGTGACTCGACCCAGTTTTTTTGGGGGGGTTTCATCCTACTTTGAAGCTCTCTGGTATCCCCACCTTTACTTTTATCATAAGTCTATCACATAGAATGGATAACATATAGATCAATCTACAATATAATATAAGATATTTGGCGATCGGAGTAAATGTCACGTGGTTATAATGCCACGCCCCTTTGAGGTCTGAGTCGAAAATCTGCTGTTACCGGCATTTTTTCGTGGAAATCTCTCGGCTACACATAGTGCGCATTAGTGCCTTGCGCTGAGCAGAGTTTCACAAACATCGCAAGGATTCAGTGGTTTCCAAATTTAGCTCATAATTTAAGCGAAAATGATAAGCAAACTTTACACGATTATATCCAATAAACTATGAGACTTATCCCTTTATTTTGGGGATCGTTATAACAGATGAGTTCTTGCAAGTCAGCAAAAAGCTTTAGGGCCTTGTAAATGCGCGCGATTTCGAGCAAAGGAAACATATAGAAATTATAGTTTTAGCTATTTGTCGACGTTTGTCAGCGTTTAAGAGTCCTTCTCACGAAAAAAGCATTTTCTTAAAAATTCGTAGTTTTTTTTCCTCCAAATTTTTCAGGGCCACAATTGATTAACTAACTGCCCGGATTCTGAATTTCATGGTCATTGAAAAACTATGACATTATCTTCTATAAGCCCAAAGTTGAGTAAACATTGAAGATTTTTAGCGTTTTGGCTGAGTTTGTGCTCTGGGAGTTGCTTATTGTTTCTAGTCTGTCATTATACAGCATTCTTGTTCAGCACGCGTGCAATGACTACGCTTGGCTGACTTCCGAATGCTCACCGGCCGCCATTAATCAACCGTGTTCCAAGGCTTGGTTGCGAATGGGAGAAAGTGTCGTCAAAGACTCAAACATACCTCACGGGTTGAAATTATAATAACAATAAGTATTGAAAATCATGCGAAAAGCAACAAAAACTTTGGACTTGTTCTTCGTGCAATTCTCTACGCTTATTGTTGTTATAATTTCAACCCGTGAGGTGTGTGTGAGTCTTTGACGTCACTTTCTCCCATTCGCAACCTAGCCTTTAGGCTCAGTCTCCAGCCGTGGGTGTCTCGATGCGCCCGCGATATCTCCCCACCTCACGGCTGGGCGCACGGGTTTGGTTATTGTTTACATTGACCAATCAGAAACGAACCCGCCGAAATTTGCGGGGCATAAATTAGCGGGTATTTGCATAAATAAACAAAGATGGCGGACTATGCAAGCTTTAACAGGCGGGTTTGAAAATGCTTGCTCGTACGCGCTTCAGAAGTTTGGGTTTGATAATTTCAGGGAGAAACAGAGTCTTGCTATGAAGAAACTTATTTTGGGACGAGATGCATTTGTCATTCTACCGACTGGTTCGGGAAATCCTTAATTTTTCAAGCTTTTCCACTAGTGTTGGATCACTTCGAAGGAAAGCAAAGTTCGCATCAATCTATTCTATTATGTAAATGACGTGTCCATTTTCCGCATAATTGTAATGACGTCATGGACAAGCAACCAAAGCCGTGCGCCCAGCCGTGAGGTGGGGAGATATCGCGGGCGCATCGAGACACCCACGGCTGGAGACTGAGCCTAAAGGCTAGGTTGCGAATGGGAGAAAGTGACGTCAAAGACTCACACACACCTCACGGGTTGAAATTATAACAACAATAAGCGTAGAGAATTGCACGAAGAACAAGTCCAAAGTTTTTGTTGCTTTTCGCGTGATTTTCAATACTTATTGTTATTATAATTTCAACCCGTGAGATATGTTTGGGCCTTTGACGTCACTTTATCCCATTCGCAACCAAGCCTTGGAACAAGGTTGATTAATGGCGGCCGTAAATTGTCGGACATAAATGTTAAAATAAAATGACTTCTGATGTTCGTAATGGATTGAAATTTGGCAAGATGAGTAAGAAAGTCTAATTGTACACGAAGATGTAAAAAAAGGAAATCAAAAATTTGATCGCAGTAGCACTTTAAATTCTCGCAAATAAATGTTAAAATAAAATGATTTCTGATGTTCGTAATGGATTGAAATTTGGCAAGATAAGTAAGAAAGTCTAATAGTACACGAAAATGTAAAAAAATCAAAATCAAAAATTTGATCACAGGGGCACTTTAATTGTGTAGTAACACTTTGAAGCTTAAAGCTTAATTTAAAAAAATATATATTTTGGGTAATTTGTAAAGTGCATGTAAATAATTAATCTAAAATATTTAATAAAAAATTGAATTTTTATACGAGAGTAGATAATTTGCGTCGGATACACTAGGTTTATTATCAGGACTCAAGGTTCGACAAGGTCGTTAAAGTGATAATATTTATGTGCTGTCAACTTCTATACTAAAATTATAAGGTCTTGTTCTTTGGGGATTAGCAAACGCGTGAAGAATGAGCAAGGTCCGGCTGCTTTGCTGCCATGGATCTCTCTCCCGATGTTTGGGATAATGCACATCTAATTTCACGAGGCTACTGATTTATCTACTATTTCTACAATGATTCATTGTCAAGAATAATTTTGAATGAGCTCTGGAGAAAACACTCCCCAAGTTATTATTTTTAATTGACAGTCCATGGCTCCTGTCGTATGTGTTTTGCTTATAGATTTCTAACTGATATTACCACTTTCTTCAAATAATTATCACTCAGCATCCATGAAATTAAAGCCAATATAATCGCAGCTGACTGTCTTTTACTGAACTACTGTCTCATCTTTGTTGATTCTTAAATCCTGTTTTGTATAGTAGCGCAAACCAACCCCACCCTCGTTTTGTTTATTCTAGCTTTGTATTGGCAATATCTTATTATTATTACTTAGCATCCAGTAATAAAATCAAAAGGGTTACCGCTGTCTATCTTTATTGAACTGTTGTCTCGTTTCTGTTGTTGTTTTGTCCTTTATGCTGCATTATCAAGAACTCCCTCTCCCTTCTTAATGCAATCTTGTATGTTGCATGTTTACTGTATTTTAATACAGTAAACATGCATGCAACATACAAGGTTGCATTTAAATAATCTAATAAAATGCAAAATTAAAATTAAATTCTAAGAATATTCTAAAAAAGTGGATATTAAAACTTTGTTTTAATATCAGTTACAGCAATAGACCTTATTCGCGCTATGGTCACGTGATCTGTATTGGGTAAACAAACTGAACAAAATGGTGTCTTTGAGTGACTATTTCCAGCGCGGAGAGAATAACGCTATAATTTGGACTAAAAGTCTTCGCTTTTTGCCAAAGTTTGCTACTCAACAAATACAAAAGCACCTGGAAGGATGTGGCAAAAAGGACATTGGCTCCAAAGGTTATAATTTTTTTACCAAAAATTATATTCATGATGTTTACGTGGGCCATGATAAATTTGCCAGTAGTCAAGCGCTTCAGTGTGCAACGTTAAATCGTTGTGTTTTGGAAGTCAGAAGAAAATGAAAATTCTCACAAATTCACTCTTCTTGTTTTTGTACGGTCCACAAAAATACGGATGGACAGATTCCTTTCTTTCCGTTCTAAAATGCCGAGAGTGAAAGCATCTTTTGGTCACTTTTAATTCGCGTAATCCAAACCTTGAAATAATAACAATAATAAAAAAAAAACAGAAAGCTTATAATTTGAACCTACAGAGTAAACACCTGAAACACGTGCGACCGAACGGATACTCGACTCGCCGTCAAATTTGGCTATATTTTTCACCTTTACGAGTTTTTCATCCCTGGGAAACTCATGAAATGATAATTCCTTATCAGCAGAACTATTGTAACAATCAAAAACACAACAGTAATGAACCATAACCTCGTAAGATCAGAATTTCACACCAGAAAGCCACGAGCCGCGTAAGATTTCTGCGAAAGTTCAATTTTTGTTTACCCAAAAGAGATCACGTGACACCGTTATGACGTAGACGGCGAATAAGGTCTATTGCAGTTATACCAATGTAATATTTCATTTTGTACACCGTGAGTGGACCACAAACAAACTGACTTCTGGGCCATAACTGCTGGTAAATGAGTTTTCAAATTATTTTAAGGCCAAAATAGACTTGCACAGGTACAAAAAATGTAGGTACTACCGTACCATGCAGCTGTTATTTGTGTCGTCATGCAACACTCCTCCTTACTAACGGCTGCTCAGACGAGGACCACGTCAGACGTGTGCCATTATAAAACATGGCCAAACTTTAAAAGTTTCATGGGTGGAGTATTTAAACCTGACTTGAATTCTCTTAAATGCTTACAGTTCTGAAAAAGTTATATAACCTGGATGCATTTAAAGAAAAAGGTTAATGCACTTTTTTGCCTGACAACAGATTTTGAAAATTATAAAGATTTGATATCACTATTAATCTCGAACAAATATTCCCTGGACGGGTTGCAAGTGCGGCCATTTGTCTGTTATACGTAAATAGAAAACCATCTTAGAACACATCTTTGAAAAACATGTCAAAAATCTCTCCAATAAAAACTAGAACAAGGCTTTTACTTACCACTGTAATCGACCACAGTTCCTTTGAAACTTGTGCCATTACTCCATTTCCCGAGATGATTCCACGCTTACAAACGTTACCGGCCAAAACAGCATTGGCTTGTTTGGTACAATAGCAGTTGACTCGTCGGTAGGAAAATACACTATAGAAAGTTTTTCTCGGACATCGTCAATTTTTTAAACGACGCGCCACGAAATTTTCGCACCTTTTCACAGGTACCCCCTGAGCTGAAGTATGTTTACACGTTGTAATTTGAACGTCGTGGTAACTGTTGGGTAATAGCGAAATTATAAGGATTTGTATGGGGAAAATTCGCTACGAATTTGAGCGTAAAATTAGGAACGTTATTTGAATAAAAATGGCTCACCTGAACTTCTTTTGTGTGTTTACTTGTGTCTTGAGTGGTTTTTGGGTCTATTCGAAGCGATTCCAGCGAGTTTTAGTTCCACTGTTTCTGGCGATTGAATGAGAAGGACTTAACGAAACTATGTACATTTCACACCAAGAGCTTCCGTCAGATTCAGTGCATCTTTTGGCTTCATTTTAAACAAAGACCTGCGAGAACGGTGTAGAACCGAACCTATGGTTACCATTTTGATGAGGAGGCGCTGGAGGTGGATTGGCCATACCATCCGCCAAGATGCCTCCATCACCAATACCGCCCTGCATTGGACGCCAGAGGGAAAGCGAAGGAGGGGTCGCCCGAAGACCACGTGGCGGCGGACGGTGGAGATGGAAATGAAGCAGATGGGAAAGACCTGGAGCAGCATTGGAGTTATGGCGAAAGACCGGAAGAAGTGGAGGGACCATGTTGCTGCCCTTCACGCCACCCGGCGTAATGGGCATGACTGAGTGATATGAGTGGGTGTTTCTTTAAGAAACATTGCTTTGTTTGGGACAAATGCATAGATATAAGACTCCAAGATCTTAGCCCCAGTCATGCCAAGGTTAAGACTCACAAAACCAAAGCCCACTAGACTGCACTCTAATTTGGAAACAGAACCACTGCTTTGCTTTGGACAAATGCATAGATGTAAGACTTCACGACCATAGCCCCAGTCATACCAACGGTAAGACACACAAAACCAAAGCCCACTAGACCTCGCTCTAATTTGAAAACAGAACCACATCACCAGCGAACGATGGAGATGAGGAAACAGAGTTCAGACAGACAATTAGACCAAGAAAACGGAGAGCATTATAATGCATGGAATAAAAATGGGGAAAGAATGGGATGTAAGCGCAACTACAGGCCCCCAAGTAAAGGATAAATGTATATATCTATGCATTTGTCCCAAACAAAGAAGGGGCTATGGTCTTGGATTCTCATATTTATGCATTTGTCTCAAGGCAAAGCAACAACTCGAGTATTTTAAGCAGTACGGCTTCAGTGCAGTGGAAATGGCTGCCATGCTTAGTGTCCGTGAACGAACGTAAAACACTAACACTAACACTAACTAACCCTCGAATGTAAAACGCCAAGCACCATCCTGTAACCACTCTGAAAAAAGTCGTTCTTTTTGTCTTTAATAGGTTCGTCAAGTTTCTCATCAGGCAAAGGCGTGAAACTCTGTGACATGGGCAAATTGTACTCTTGCAGTCTCCTCCGCACTGTTGCCTCACTGACTAGTCAGACACTAAGCATGCAAACATTTCTACTGCATTGAAGCCGTACTGCTGAAAATACTCCAGTTGTTGCCTTGTTATATTGTAACGAGGTTACGATCTCCAGTAAATACTGTGTCAGACTGAAAGCCTTGAGCATTAGCCGGTAGTTCACTGCCTATCAGACACTTGGCTTCGGATTGGAGCGAAACTATTTCTGCTTCTACGCCGAATACTTGCACAGTACACTTAGTGCCAATATGTGTTGTAATCTATCGATTGTAAAGTAGATGTAATCCATTTCGCCCGATCGTAAGTTCCTAGTTATTAATTTCCGGCTTATTTCCTGAAGCATGCTACACTGCTCCTGATCGTGTTTGCCGCCCTGTTGCAAGCCTCTGCGACCGGTCCGCGGTTATATATATATATGTTAACTTCACGCTCTGGATTTGCCTTGACATTAGGTGTACAAGTCGACATTAGGTGTGCAATACAACTTTAGGTGTGCAAGATAACATAAGGTGTGCAACATGATATTGGATTACAAAATTTTATGAGATGTGTAAGATAATCTTGGGTATGCAAGGTAACATAAGGTGTGCAAGTCGACATCAATACACTGTATTTGAATAATTACCACATAAAGAGATCCAGTAATGTCACTTTATTGAGAAAAATTGAAAGCTTAAATGCAGTAATTGCCATTGCACACCAAATATATATTTTTTGATAGGGAAACCGCTTGAAAATTGTATCAGGACGATTTTGTCGCGTGCATTCAGTGTTTACGATAAACTTTACCACATGAATCGCTCGCTTCCTGAAAATCAAACCTAGGGCTGGCTTAGCAGAGTGTCGCAATCTTTGCTATTTTGAATAATCTTATTTGCTTCATTTTGAAGATTTTAGTAAGTCACCTCTGAATCAAAGGAAGCTTCAAAGCAGCATGATTTTTCCACTGCTAAATTACGGTGGCCCACAACTGTCACGGCAAGAGCAAAAGACTCACGGGAAGAGCAAAAAGCTCACAGCAAGAGCAAAAAGCTCACGGCAAAAGCAAAAAGCTCACGGCAAGAGCAAAAAGCTCACGGCAAGAGCAAAAAGCTCACGGCAAGAGCAAAAAGCTCACGGCAAGAGCAAAAAGCTCACGGCAAGAGTGAAATCTTAAGGAGACTGGGAACTATGTCGAGATAGCGGAAGGCATTCTGGGAACGAGAAACTCTTGGCGATTTCGACGAATGCGGTAGAATAGTCTATTAAAAAGATGTTTTGTTCAAATTGCGGGAAAGATCTAGCGCAATTTGCAAACTTTTGTGTACAGTGTGGACAAGGTAAGAAAGTTTCATGCTTTTTTATTTATTTCTGGTTGAAATATGGACTTTCAAGTCCTTTTGTCCTCATGACAAATCGAGATGTATCTGTGACATTTTGGCTCTTGTAAGAAGCCAACTAATACTATTAAGCTTAATCATTTGCTCTGACGGTCACTTGAAACTGTGGCTTTTACTTCGCATACAATGTTGATGAAGTATTGTTTCTTATGTTTACGTCATCTGTGTGTGGTACACAAAGTAAAAGCCGACCATGTGACTTCAAATATTTCTCAATGTTTCATTCCCATGGTAAATTACCACTACTTGAATATCTGTTTGTTTGTTTGTTTTTTTCGATATAATTCCTTTAATTTTCCCATTGCCGATTTACAGAGAATGTAAGGGGAAAACATAGTTGAGAATAAAATTCAAAGGAACGGCCAGTCTCAAAATTTGCTTCTTTGCAGTCATATGTAGATTTTCTATGGAGAAATAACTTTATTAACATGTGTTTTAATCTAATTAACAATGATAGTAAACTCATCAGCAGCAGCACCTGGCCTGTCGTATGCTTCAGGTAAAGATTTGCCTCTAAATGAGAACTACAGTATCAGATAAATATAAGTTGACAGTATCAACTTGACACTATCGAAAGAGAGTTGAGTATCACAAATAGTCTCGAATTGAGTCTTGAAAAGAGACTGTCAACTTAAATTTGCCCAGTAATGTACATTGTGACATAGAATAAGAGAAGGAAGGTTTTGTGTTTACAAATATATAAAAGACTAAAAAGTTAAGGTTTTTATTCTGCAGTCCAACCGCTCCTGTTGAAGGTGGTTAGTACAGTAGGTTGTTTTGATTTGTTAGTGTGGGGAAGTTTATTTTATTGGCTTTGGTTAGCTGGTGAATAGGCTAAAAATGGCAAACTTTAATCATGTTTAATGTAACTAGTAGCCTGCGTAGCTGTTGGGAGACATAGTGTACTTCTGAATTTGCAACTGGGATGTGTTTGTCTGACACTCCATGGAGCTCAGGCAAGAGGTAGAGAGAATCAGGACGTCCGGGTACTGTGTTATTTCCAGACCCACGAATTCGGTGGGTATTCCATTGCTCTTTTACAGCATCAAACTCTGCTTGTAGAACCTTGCTAAAACAATACCATAGGCATTCCATGCCTATCTCAGACGAAGTATTTAAAGTTCCTTGAAATTCTAAATCATTGAAAAAATTCCTCCACCATGACCCTTCTATCCTTTGATTCCTTGGTGAGGCAACATATCGATGGGCATTTGGATTGCCACGAAAAAAGGTCTGTATGGAGGCTGCTAGCCCATTTCAGTGCCCAAATCAGTAATAAGTTCCACAGGACACCCTCCCTGCTCGGAAACGGTCTTCACATAATATGCGGCTATTTTATGAGGAGAGTTATTAGATCGTGCAACCCTGAGCCATAGTATCTTTCTGCTAAATCCCAGTGTTTTAACTTATCATAACCATCCATGTGCCATGCATAATTTGGCCCAGGGTTGTGATATCTTCTTCTCTTCAAGCGATGCTTTTTTCTAAGTTCTGTACCTGCTGGATCCATCTCTCTTGACAAGTCTTGCACAATTATCCTGGGGACCCTTAGACCTTCCATTTCGAGCATGTGCCAAATAGCTCGATACCCCGCCAATGAACACGGGCCGCTTATTAGTTCAGACATGCGCCTCTGTACCTTGCAGAAGGTATCATTAAATCCTTCTTTGTCTGAAACACCACACCTTGACAAACCATACTTTTCCAGTAGTCGAATAAGAGTACTGTAACTCAACGGATGCTGATGGCGTTCAGAGAGAAAGGGAAGGATCTCTTGATAACTAAACCCACGATTAAAGTAGTACTTTAGAACTTCCTCCTCGTCAAAGTCCCCTTCCCATTCTTCAGGGTCAGAATCTGAGCTGTCCGCATGTTGATGGTTGCTTGATGATAGCAGCGCTAAACCAAAATGTAAAATATTACCAATATTACTAAGCAGCTATTCTACTGGAAAAATTATACCAGTTTTCCAAACAGAAATTCCATTTTTCCACATTTATGGATATTTCCAAATCCAATGATGAATTGCAACGAATCCAGTGTGGGAAATTGTTTAATTAATTTTTCCAGTGTTCTGCAGTGGAAATAGGCTAGGTAAAAAAATATGCCGGAGCAGAAAGATGAAATTGAAGACACCGCGGCCAAAATAATTTTGCCCTCATTAAAATGATTTTGCTGTGACAGTTGCGGGCCACTGTACATTTCACTGTTAATCGATTCAAGTCTCCACCAATTGTGGTCAATCTAACTAAACGAAAGATACTAGTTACATTAAACATAATTAAAGCTTGTCATTGGTAGCCTATTCACCAGCTAACCAAAGCCAATAAAATAAACTTCCCCACACTAACAAATCAAAACAACCTACTGTACTAACCACCATTAACAAGAGCGGTTGGACTGCAGAATAAAAACCTTAACTTTTTAGTCTTTTATATATTTGTAAACACAAAACCTTCCTTCTCTTATTCTATGTCACAATGTACATTACTGGGCAAATTTAAGTTGACAGTCTCTTTTCAAGACTCAATTCGAGACTATTTGTGATACTCAACTCTCTTTCGATAGTGTCAAGTTGATACTGTCAACTTATATTTATCTGATACTGTAGTTCTCATTTAGAGGCAAATCTTTACCTGAAGCATACGACAGGCCAGGTGCTGCTGCTGATGAGTTTACTATCATTGTTAATTAGATTAAAACACATGTTAATAAAGTTATTTCTCCATAGAAAATCTACATATGACTGCAAAGAAGCAAATTTTGAGACTGGCCGTTCCTTTGAATTTTATTCTCAACTGTGTTTTCCCCTTACATTCTCTGTAAATCGGCAATGGGAAAATTAAAGGAATTATATCGAAAAAAAACAAACAAACAAACAAACAGATATTCAAGTAGTGGTAATTTTCCATGGGAATGAAACATTGAGAAATATTTGAAGTCACATGGTCGGCTTTTACTTTGTGTACCACACACAGATGACGTAAACATAAGAAACAATACTTCATCAACATTGTATGCGAAGTAAAAGCCACAGTTTCAAGTGACCGTCAGAGCAAATGATTAAGCTTAATAGTATTAGTTGGCTTCTTACAAGAGCCAAAATGTCACAGATACATTTCGATTTGTCATGAGGACAAAAGGACTTGAAAGTCCATATTTCAACCAGAAATAAATAAAAAAGCATGAAACTTTCTTACCTTGTCCACACTGTACACAAAAGTTTACAAATTGCGATAGATCTTTCCCGCAATTTGAACAAAACATCTTTTTAATAGACTATTCTACCGCATTCGTCGAAATCGCCAAGAGTTTCTCGTTCCCAGAATGCCTTCCGCTATCTCGACATAGTTCCCAGTCTCCTTAAGATTTCACTCTTGCCGTGAGCTTTTTGCTCTTGCCGTGAGCTTTTTGCTCTTGCCGTGAGCTTTTTGCTCTTGCCGTGAGCTTTTTGCTCTTGCCGTGAGCTTTTTGCTCTTGCCGTGAGTCTTTTGCTCTTGCCGTGACAGTTGTGGGCCACCGTACTAAGTTCCCACCTGTATCAAAGTTTTTACAGGTTGTAACGGTCATATCCATTCGTAGAGAGCGTGACGGGTTCGTAACATATATTTGAGTGCCCTTTATTCCACCAAGCCAGTTAAATCCAGCTACGGCCACAAATTAAAGAATACGCGGACATTACGCTGGCTGAGAATAAATATGACCGTTGTAAACATGAGCCCGATTTACACTAGAAAAGTATAATCTCTTCAGACGAATTATATATACAAGAGAAAGATAATCTGCCTGAGGACGAACTTTAGACTACGCGCAGAAGTCTCCTATTTCATATGCTTACCACTGGAGCAACTATCACTGCTACGTCTCAGAAAACAACGATACTTTACGAAAAATGGTTAAAAGTTCATGTTTTTTGGTTGTGATTGGTTGATTTCAATCCATTTTGTCAGTTTCTGTTTTCAGGATCTAATGATGTTTATCGCCAAAATTATGATTGAGAGCGGCGTATAACGTAAACCTAGCTTAGTTGAATAGGCCTTGCCCTTTAGTATAGCAAATGAAGATATCATTGAAAGCGAACTCGTCGGACCATCAGTCTGCCAGATTGTCCTTTACTTTGCAATCACCTAAAAATGAGTTTTGATTTACTCGAAAACCACTTTAAAAATTTTCGTGAAACTTCATCTGCAGCTAGTGTCTTTTTATGAAGTTTCAGACTAGATTTTGAGAAAAACGACATCGTTTAAAACAAAGGGCAATAAGCTGGTGTTGCTATAGTAACCGCTGTCGCTTGGAAACCAGTGACACATAAAAGTGTGATCACATTTCACCAACTTTGTGAGAGATGAAAGCATGTCTCCCCTGCGAAATTTTGAATTCAAAACATACACCTCACGGCAAAATAAATAAATTAATTAAAATAAATAAGTCAAGGCTGCTAAAACAGCTTTAAAAGTGTCTTCAAACTCAATGTAAAATTACCTCGTGAGTACACTTCCACTTCGCATAGCTGAAGAATCTGTCTCTTCGTGGTCATGATACCAAGATATCTGCCAGTATTCAGTGGATTTCTGTAGCACACAGCAGATGCTATAAACTGTATAAAAGTGTATAGTCCCACACACGCGGGATTACTTGTTACAGTCGCGCTGTTACCTGCATAATAAAGCAAAATACAATTGTAATAAAAGGCCCCAAGCTCTCAGCATCTACTTTCTTGCTTTGATGGAACAACCAAGTGGAGTAATAAAAGAATAAAAAAAATTGTTGAACTCTTTAGGCTGGTTATTTAAACGTAGGTTATACGGTGTTTTACAAAACGGCGATCTAATCTAATTTCAATCTAGCAACCGTAATATTATATTTAAACGAAATTTACTGTAAATTAAGAGTGTTGAGAAGGCATATAGGGCAAACTAGACAATATATATATATATATATACTTAACCCTATTCGGCCTGGGGGGGGGGGGCACAAAGTGCCCGCGCTAACTTTCATCATTCATAACTTCTTTAATATGTATTCAAACGCCACCCAACTTTGTGACTTTTCCTAAAATTTATCTGGCAACAATTTTATGTGACAATTTTTTGATCACGCGACTTGATGTTTCCATGGCAACAACACTTTGACAGCCATATTTTTTAAATTTGCATACTTATACCTTTGAATGACGAAAAAACAATGTTTATTGCTATAACGTTTATATTTTTACGTCATTTAGCGTTTATTTATTGGTTTTGATTAATTTTGATTAATTTGGGCGATTTTTAAGAGGTTTTTAAAAAAATTCAGAAATCCAAGATGGCCGATCCAAGATGGCGGCCGTATAACTAATTACCTAATAATTACGTCATATGACGTCATCGTTTCATTGTGCGGACCGCAAAGGAGACAGTTTTGGACGTACTATATACTATCTAGGTTTCATTGTCATAGCTTTAATGTTCTTGAAGATCCGAGAAGGGGGGGGGGGGGGGGGGGGGCACAATGTGCCCCCCTCCCAGGCTCAGAAACTCAAAAAAAAACCAGGCTGAATAGGGTTAAAATGACCAGATCATAAACGGATGTGGATGTCCATTAATTATCTTAAAACGAGGTCTAAGTTAGACTTCGTTTAAATAACCGGCCCTTTGTTTCAATTACGAACACTTGCGGATATAAGCGATCGGTAGGGGTAGTCCTTCAGTTTCAAGATCTATCGTGGTAGCATAATTAATCATGAACTGAGCCATGAGAGCTTCTTGTTTAGTTATAAT
The DNA here is from genome assembly GCA_024195265.1 of Dendrophyllia cribrosa. NCBI lineage: Eukaryota > Metazoa > Cnidaria > Anthozoa > Scleractinia > Dendrophylliidae > Dendrophyllia > Dendrophyllia cribrosa. The sequence continues at coordinate 11,848,855 of JAJLRJ010000013.1, read as the reverse complement.
TGTGGTTCGGTCGAAGGTAATTTCACGTGGACGAGTATGTCCTTTAGCGATTTTCCTTCCTGTTGGCGACAATCGTTTGTTGTTAATACCCTTTTTCTATTCTGTATACAGCTATTTCAATTAACGTTGTCGGATGAAAGCTCAAAACTACAAGCCAAGATAGTTGGGAGCGGCGCAAAGGGAACGTTTTCCCCGGCGGTCTTCGCATCACTCATTCGCGCCGTTTCTTTTCGTTTCGACGCTCCCAACTAGCTCCAACTGCATGCCTGGGACAGGCGTTTGGTTTACTCGTTCGGTCTTGACTTGTAGGCTTTGAGCTTTCATCCAACAACGTTAATTGAAATAGCTGTATATAGCAGTTCGCATATACCTAACCGTTGTCATTTTACAAAATGGCGACCAATTTATTATTATTTTATATGCATGTTAATTTTAGCCCTCTTGGCATCATTTTCACCTGAAAATGCTTTTGTATTTTGCACATGTTTACGAGGCCAAGAGGGCTGATTTACATGGATATGAATGAATAATAAAATGGCCGCCATTTTGGAAAAAGGTGTATACTTGGGACGGATTATCCGTCCGAGACACATTGTCAGGCTGAATAATCAGGCTGAATTTAACCTGCTGAATAGTCCATAGAATGACAACATATTTGCAACGTCGTTAACTAATAATTTATACTATCTATTTATTTGCCTAAATCATGTTTTATAGTTTTCTGTAATCACAATACCCACCCGACGTTATTTTATACGCTTGATTCCTTTCTTGTATATGGCTGTATACCGAGAACCTGTTGACTATGCGAACTTCAGAGACTGGCACGTGATTTGACCCAAGATCCACTCGCCACCAGCTCAAGGGGTTGTCTTCTTGAGTATGTGAACAGTGTCCATTATTAAACTCTGTATCAGCATTGCCATCCACTGCTCTGGATGATGCAAAACCACTCCAGATAGAAGATTGTTGAGTGGTCTTTCCAGCAGCTAGGTTCTCTGGGTTAATATAAAAAAAAATCGTAAATATTAAATCTCGTTCGTACGCTCAAAGGTTTACAATACAAGTTAAATAAAGCGGCGTACTGCACTACATGCACGTGGATCCCGATGCGAAGTAAGCAAATATTAGTTGGGAGCAGTTTACAGATTTCAAGGTTTTGTAAATCTTTACTTACGATCTTCTTTATGAGATTACGAAATAAAGTAAAAGCTCCTGCATTTTGTGTTATGCGCGGTGGTTCAGTGGTCAGCGCGTTGGGTTACAGATCTAAAGGTCAGTAGTTCGAGGCCCTGTCTCTGCCGTCCTGTCGTTTGCGTTGACCTGAAACTTTGCTACACATTGTCTCTCTCCACATAGGTGAATGCAGCCCAGCATTTCGAGAGGGGTTGTCACAACGATGCGTTCAAGTGTACGCGACAATACCGCGAGATAGTTTCAGTAATGAATAACATTACGGATGCATACGCGCTTTGCTGTCATATAATAAGTTGAAAAAGAAATCAAGGGTTACGAACAATTTTGCAGAGTAAAGTAAATCTCAAGCTTGTGTTGTTTTCGGACCTGTAGTGTAGAACTGTTAAATTTATTTTTTTCTTTTTGCAAATGAAGAATGTGTTTTGCTTCTTATTAGAATGTTTTGTTTTCGTTTGACACTATCTGTCCTATGTTCTTATGAATAACGCTTAAGCCGGCCGTACACTTGAGGAAAGTGCTGAGCAAAATTCCTCGCGAGGTAGTTAGCTCAGCTGTTTCCTCAAGTGTGCGCTGGCGCTTTTGTGAGTTTTTCGCCTCGCGAGTTCGTGAGGCAAATATCTGTCGTGTTTGGTATTTTTTGCCTCGTAAGACAAATTCCTCATCATATCGTGTGCGGGAGCCGCGAGAATATCTGGCTGAGCCAAATTAATCGATTAGCCAATATAAAATTGCATGGCGAGCTCACGTGATTTCAAGCTCGACATTCAAGATGGCGGACGACGAGAGAAATTATATATGATATGATATGATATGATATGATATGATATGATATGATAT
>JAJLRJ010000013.1:11839321-11844321 GCA_024195265.1 Dendrophyllia cribrosa | reverse complement strand
GTAGTCTCAAGCAGTTTAAGGCTTGGGTTTAAAGTACGTTCCGAAAACATGGTTGACACTTAATATCTTCGGCTAGATTGCCTAAACCAGGTTGAAATTTCCATGAATGTAAATCTTGACGTCTTCTTCTGCCTTAACGCATAAGTTTGGTCACGTGACAAGTCAAATTAGGCAAATCGGCGATGTGCCAGCGAATTTTCTTTGTATAGTTGAATAAATTAGCTTTAAAGATGGAAATTTAACATATCTAACCTTCTACGTTTGGAATGATTGTCCTCAAGTTTTAAAATTACAGTTATAGATAATCAAAGGTTGAATTTTGGACTTAAAAATAACTTTTGTCCTCACAATTTTTTTTTGGAGGACAATGGATGATCATCCCAAACGTGAAGGGCTGGAAATAGTTAATCTGCATTAGAAAAGCGTTTTTATTTTATGTTTTCTCTTAAACCCGTCGGCAATTCGTCAAATATTTGCTATTTTAATAAAAATGGCCACATGACATGTCACGTGACTTATGGGAAAGCTTACCATACTTAAAAATGTTAAGGACGATAAGACCTTTCCATGTGCCAAATTTCGATTCAGTTCCATGCCCTGTGTTAAAGTTATCACGAATAAACCGTTTAAACTACTTGAGGTTACTAGAATTCATGACAACATTATCATGTGTAAATTTGGTGGCCATAGCATAAACGGTTTCAAAGTTATATGGGGGGCGGGGGGGCTTCTGGACCCCCCCCCCCCCCCCCCCCCCCCCCCCCCGGTCCCAGGCGGTGATAAAAAGCCCGGTCTGGATAGGGTTAAAAGAACAAACAACCTTTAGAACGTTTTGATTAATATCGGTATATTCAAAGTGTGGACCACTCATTTTATTACAGCCCATACTTCCTTTCGGTCTCGTCGACGCATACACTTCAAGACACTTCATGACAACATTTACCGAAACAGCATGGGCACCGGCAAGATAATTCTATGTGTAACCCTGCGATGGACACATCCAGCCGGGAGTAGTAAATAAATACTCCTAGTTGTTTTATACTACAGTGGGCAGTAGTACGGTACATGTTGCTCGTGTGCGACTTTACTTTATACCCTTAATAAAAATTGGCTAACGACGCCAATAACCATGTAGTTAATATTTTCCACGCATCAATTACAAAATATAACCTATATATACCTAGTAAATGCAGGTTATTGAATCTATTTATAACCATATTGTAAAGGTAAAAGAGCCACATTCACCTGGTCTATACTTCACTCCAAACACCTCCGTTCTCATACATGAATTTTGGCTGTGTTTAGTTGCTACTACAAATCGTAACAACCTCGTCAAGGCTCCTTCGTATAAAATGTTCTTTTTCACTGTATTCTTATCGCTATTCCCCGTAAAGGTCTGAAAACGAAATCATCATGTTAGTACACTTTCAATCGGTTTTGTAATCAACTTCCGAGACTAATTTTTTTTGCGTCATTGTTTCTTGGTTGCTATTTATTGCTTGTCACTCGATCCCATAAGTTTTGCCGAAAAATGAGTTGTTGTCAGTTTGAAGCCAGCCCTGTTAACAATCCGCAGAATAATCAAACAAAATTAAAAAAAAAAACATCATCCACAGTAACATCAACCAGATGCAGAGATGTCTTATTTTGCGAGCCGAATAAGATTGGTTTCAAAAATGAGAGGAATCTAAAACAAATTCAAGTAAAGAGGAAACGACTAGCGCTGCCGAAAACTCATGCACCGCCCTGCTAATATTGCAACATCCGACCACCAATTCTAATCATACATGAAAGACCTGAGATGCATGACAGCCGAAGAAACAGTTTCACTACAAGGGACCCCATCTGCCAAGGGGGGGAGAAACGTTTTTCTTCAATTTATTTTCAAGACCATTTACTGTTTTCTCATGCCCGCTTTAGTAGCTGTTCGTTTACCGTTGAGACTATGGTAACGAGATATGACGTTGTAAGCGGTATGAGGTCAACCCATTTTTGAATAAAAATGTTTTCACCTTTTTTTCGGTGAAAATAGACCAATTCCGATATATTAAAATTAATACTTGGCTCCGAGGCTTAGGGGAATAAAACAAAAGAAATCACATCGAGGTTCAGGGATGAATAATTAATTTGTTTTGTTTTATTCCCCTAAGCCTTGGAGCCAAGTATGAATTTTAATATATCGGAATTGGTCTATTGTAGAGCATCTAGAATCATTTTTGTGGGGGCGTGCCGCCCAATATGCGATCGACAGATTTGTGGGTTTATGTTTGTGGGTTTACGTGATCGCGTGTCGCATGGTCTTCTGGGAGGAGTTCGTAGAGAGAGCCTGGGAACTAGGTTGTGTGGGATTGTGTTGAATGGAAATCGGCCATGTTGGCGTGTCGCATTGGCGTGGTTTTCGTTTATAAAGCGTTTGGTCTGTTTTCATAGAATTTGACGGCGTTAATTTCCGTTGTAGTTTTCAAGATAAGTTATTGCTTGTTCTGGTATACTATACCGTATCGATTTGTTTTCATGCGTCGTAAATCTTGGTGCGTTTGCGTTAGAGATAAAAAGGCCTGTTTTGTTGTTTTTGACATTTTTAACTGTTCCTGTAGTTACTCATCGTTACAGCAGCTCTCGAGGTCATACTTTTCGTTTGGATGGAAGTCTTTGCAGGTTGCACTTCAATTCAAGGGAAGCTAATACGTCTACGCAAGCCAATATTCACTCGGCTTGATGCTCACTGAGGAAGCACTTGATATTACTTAAATAGCCACTGAAAAGTAATACTAATCCCCTACAGCCTGATATAGACACTGAAAATAATACTGAGTCGCATTTCACTTGCTTAGTCACCTATATTTTAAAAACCGTATCTGAAGATTCAAAAGATTATGAGAATGTCAGTTGAACAATATCAGTCCAGGATCGGCAGTCACGTCTTATCACGTCTGAGAGGACGATTTTGAAACATGATGTTAATGATGTTGTATTTGAATGTGTTTTACTTACCAAAGTTGAAACAAGTTGATGGACAATATAAAATGTGGAACGAAGTGAAGTTCTGGTTCCGCACACAAATGACATTTTACAATATTTATATTCCACTGATCCATGCTGGGCACGCGCGCCCTCAAAATTGCCAGTCTGCCAGTGTGCAATTTGTTTTCCGTATAAAGTTGGGAGACTGGGTTCCAGTAGTGTGTTTCGTGCGTTGCCGAGATTGGTCGTATTTGCCGAAGCCTGACGACGATGTCATTCGATTATTCGTCGATTCAGCGCCAATTGTGGATACTACAAAATGAGAGCTTTACTTCGATACCAAATATGGCTGACTTTCTTGACCTTTCTTGCCACGGTTTGCACAGGTATGTCCTCACTCGAGATCTTGTTTGTAGTAAGCTTAACGCTAACTAACAACTGCTAATATTTGACTTCATATAACTTTCGTTTCCACAGGAACGGGAGTACAGATTATTCACAAAAACGAAGAAGAGCTGTTCAAGAAAAAAACCTATGTTTTTAGATTTTCATTTAACACAACCGACTAACCGTGGTTTTTGGAGTACTGTATTTGGGAGAAAAGGAGAAACTCCTTATTTCGAGGTTTAAGGAATTCAAACTGAACTACAAGTTGAGTTAAGTCAACGACAATAATTGAAATACTTTATTGAAACAGACATGTACCAGAATTGACAAATTTCAATTTTGCTCTCATCTTTCAAGGTAGATAAGGTTTCTGAGGATATACAAGAACTATCAGGAGACCTGCCCCAAGCTAGCACAGCTGTCCCTCAAAAATAAAATAAAAAGTATTTTCTGTCTAAGCAGTCAATTGAAGCAAGACGCAGACACCCGACCATTTTCCCTTCTGATGATCAGAGTGGGCCATCGTCAACAGTAGTAACACATAGAAGGTCGGAGACATACCAAGCAGCCAAAGAAATACATGTGGCTGACTTAAATGATAATACTCCAGCTTACAAACAGTGCCAAGTATTTTTCAACTTTTGCTATCATTTTTTCTGATAAAATGTGTGATGTAAACAAATCATTTGGCCCAGAACACCATAATGATTTCAGACCATGGGAGTATCATGAAAGATTAGCTGTTGCTAAGAAAGTGGCTGACCTCAAGGGTAAATTAAACAAGACTCAGTTAGCTCCCAACACTAAACGCAGCAAAGTAACAGCATTTATTGCTTCTAACAAGAGTAGGCAAGAGTTTGAACCACTCATTGGGAAATTCATTGACAGAGCATATGTAGATCCTTTGCATGTAAAGAATAATGCCTGTCAACATATTCATAAAATTATGCTGTATGAAGGTATCCAAAAGTCTTGCCCTTGGGAGTAATGTCACAAATATGAGTGGGTGCCTAGGGATTCTCCATTTTCAAAGTTTGTACAGGTACTTAAATCTAAATGCCAGCTATCTCGTTTAGCAAACAAAGTCACCAGGTGGTTCAATGAAACGAAAGCAGATGGGAAAGACTTTGAGTATAGATTTACAGGAAGAGATTCTAGGATGTATTTGCATAATTTTATGCACCTCGTTGGGTCTTTAGAGAAACCTGCCGATACTGCAAGGCAAACTTTCAGACTTCACACTTTTGCATTTGTGAGCTTGGAACTAAGAAATGCAGTGTCTTTATTCTACAGAATGACTATTAATGAAATGGAAGGAAGGGAAGCTAAACACATTGCTATTTCAAGGTATTCACAAAACACCAACTATGGCATGAGATGGCAGCAAATATTTCGCCATAAATTCCTTTCTTTAATCTGGTTAAGGGAAAGGGGTTATAACCTTGACAATTATATTCCTTCAAAGGACAGGTATGTTCCTAGCAGAATTGCCCTGAACAACTTCTGTTTCTGTGGTTGCCCAAAGCCAGAAATGTCAGAATGGTGTGCTTATTGTTCACATCCATATAGGCAGGCTATTGTGCTGTCTTGTCAATCAGGCAAGATGGTTGTTGATAAGAAGCTTCTTAGCTGAACAACTTTAATCTTAG
>JAJLRJ010000013.1:11734321-11836821 GCA_024195265.1 Dendrophyllia cribrosa | reverse complement strand
GCATGACGACACGGGTCCAGCAGCGCTATAACCCATAATAGTTATCTTATTTTGCAGAGCACATCATGATCATAGGCTATCTTTTAGAGATAAAATATTTGCAAAATATTGTTAACACAGCAAAAACCCAAGAAAGTTCGTCGGCTCGCAACAAGCGTGAACAATTTCAACTATAACATTTCTTTTTTGCAACAATCTGCAGTGTTTATCATGAAAAAGCTGTTTTCTCCGCACCAATTTCTAACGATCGAAATAACCAATCAGTTAGTTTAAAAACCACATAACGCAAATGGCTCATGGGCTGTGATTGGTTAATTCAGATCCGGCCGTATACAAGGCAAGCAATAGGAACAACAAGATACCTTAACTTGTCCAACGTCCTTATAATCTGTCCAAGTTGTTCCATCTGTGGAGGTCTGCAGGGTGTATGTCTTCACCCAATCCGTTGATTGGCTATTCCCCTGAGTGGACACAGCACATATGATATGAAGTGTCTTTAAGTCGATCTGCAGATGTGGAGAAATGTCACTATTGGATGCACACCATGCTTGCCCAGCTGTGTATTTCAATCGACCATGATTGGCCGGTGTGTTCCCATTAAGTTTAGAAGAAGCACTAATTTGACTGTCTAAGATTGCGTTACTTTCCATTCCAAGATCCAGATCAATACAGTCTCCTGTAGTAAAATAGTATAAGAAAATATTAATTTAAGAAATGGGCGCGCGGACGATGACCAAACACAATCTAAAAGTTTGTTATCAAAACGAATAATTTAGAAATTCCAAGCAGCTACTCTCAATCTAAAATATAATACTTGCTAATAGAGAGACATTTTTGTATCCTCGTGTCTTCAGAGTTAACAAAAAAGATGTTGGCCAATACTGAATAATTTTACACTATGAGACGTTTACCTGTTATTTGTAAAGTAATCTTCTGTATAACTCTACTGATTTCAGAGATTTATAACATAACACCACACGAGATTGTGTTATTACAATTTACGACAGTTAATACAAATTCCTGCAACTGTTATGTAAGTGTCTATAACTAAATCGAGTATACAATAAAGGAAATCTTTCAGAAAACTTGAAAGTATATAACAACGGCCTCACATGTACAATAATAATTAGTGCACAAAACTTACAGAGCATAAAATTTTGACTTTTCAGATAACACCTTAGGATTACAACCATTAAATAAAAGTTAAAAGCGCATTACACGAGTCAACGCTTCACGTCTTGTTTTCTTCTGTCGATGACACGGAACTTTCATTCAAGCTGTGCAGGTTAAATTTCGTCTCTTTATCGTCAACTAGTATGTAAATTCTAAAGGTTTAATAGTTATATTCATAAAGAAAACATAAAGGCCGTTTACAAGGCAGAAAAAGCGGGTACGGACTCGTCAAAAAAGTGGTACGGACCGCATAATTTTAGCTATTTATACGGATAATGCTCTACTACAGGTGGGACAAAAAAAACGCCTAAGAACCAAGTTTAAAAGGTTGCGTTTACACTACACTTTTTGGGGAACCGGACCAATTTCTAGTCCCAGCTTAGAGCCACGCGGATTATTACTGCGCATGCGATCAGCAAAGTTATTATGTCAGCTGACGTAAGAAATGAACTGAACTAGTCCGGACCCGTGTTTTTTCAGGTTTTGGGGCCATAGACGTCTATTCCCCCAAAACCTAACAAAAAAACACGGGTCCGTACCAATCCCAAAAGACATGGTACGCATAGTTTACACGGGCGAAAATGTGAGGTCCATACTCTTTTCTTGACGGGTCCGAACCCATTTTTCCTGTCGTGTAAATGGCCTTTTAGTCAAGTGTTTACAATGCCTTACGATTTGCATAATATACTTGGCGAGCAAATCTCTACATACATCGCAAAAACAATACGATAACAAACGAGCCCTTGCATGTCCATGACATGGACAGATTTTACGGGAATAAACATATCGAGATAAGCTAATTATCTACAAATACGAAGAGCTGATGACACGAATAGTAAGTTAGAACTTGGAACCAGTTTGGTGTTTTCGCCACCTACTCCAGTATAGCGAAACATAGTTTAAAGGGACACTGTCACGAAGGCGCGTGCGCGAGTTTTTGGAATCGAAACTTGAAAAGTTCAGCCTACATTTTTCAAGTTGAACCGTCAATTTCAAAATGGCGTCGACTAGTGGCGGCGGTGGAGGGAAAAGAACCAATTCGGGACGGAAGAGGAAGTTCGAGGATCAAGCAGAATATAAGATAGCGTGGTCTAGAAACCACAAACGAATATATTTGGAAAATCGGATATTTAGGTCGTGGCTTCAGGCTAAATTCGATGCCGGGTATGAAGCTTCCAGTGACAGCGACTTCGTCGCCCATTTGTTGTCGTTGGAATATCGTCGAAGGTATGCTATGTTTTCATGACTTTGGCTTCAGTTTGCCCTCCTCAGGACGAGTGGCTCCTTGACGGAACCAAAAGAATGAAAGGGAGTAAAGGAAAGAAAAATGATGAGCCTACGACACGAGGTATTCCCAGGCGGTCACCCATCCAAGTACTAACCTCGCCCGACAGGGCTTAACTTCGGTGATCGGACGAGAACCGGCGCATGTCAACCCGTGACAGTGTCCCTTTAATTCGGTCGATAGTTTTCAGTGTAAAGCCCCAATCAAACGGTGCATGCTAGTTGATGATTGTTTCGGTGAGGGTGTTGATCCTAACTATCATATATTGTCATCAAACAGTGTATGATCTGGCATGATAGTTGATGATTGTTTCGGTGAGGGTGTTGATCCTAACTATTATATATTGTCATCAAACAGTGTATGATCTGGCATGATAGTTGATGATTGTTTCGGTGAGGGTGTTGATCCTAACTATCATATATTGTCATCAAACAGTGTATGATCTGGCATGATAGTTGATGATTGTTTCGGTGAGGGTGTTGATCCTAACTATTATATATTGTCATCAAACAGTGTATGATCTGGCATGATAGTTGATGATTGTTTCGGTGAGGGTGTTGATCCTAACTATCATATATTGTCATCAAACAGTGTATGATCTGGCATGATAGTTGATGATTGTTTCGGTGAGGGTGTTGATCCTAACTATCATATATTGTCATCAAACAGTGTATGATCTGGCATGATAGTTGATGATTGTTTCGGTGAGGGTGTTGATCCTAACTATCATATATTGTCATCAAACAGTGTATGATCTGGCATGATAGTTGATGATTGTTTCGGTGAGGGTGTTGATCCTAACTATCATATATTGTCATCAAACAGTGTATGATCTGGCATGATAGTTGTCGATAGTTGGTCAAACATAACATGGGCAAAGTCACCGACTGATAACTCGCTTGAGTCGAAGATGCTATCGAACGACGAATAAACAACTTGTTGGTTGCTATCGTCTTCATTTTTGGGCCTCGACAGAGACTGGTGACTCTTCGTGGTCATTTAAAAACATGGACAGCTGAGTTAATTACTTTATGAGGCAACAGCTGACTAAAAAACTGCTATCAACTATCACGCGCTTGGTCAAACGGTCAGTGCTATCATCAACTATAATGAAATAGTGTGCAATAGTCGATGGCAGTTATGATAGTTCGTATTCATATGGGAGCACGAGTTTGAAATATCATAAACCATCGACTGGCCTTAAAATACTAGACGCTGTATGACTCGTTTATGTGAAACCAGTTTGAGAAGATTATGAATCAGACATCTGCGTGATCACGAACAACATGGAACAGCTAAATCATGTTAACAGGAAGTAAATTACACTTATGAAACATATCTGGGGAAACAATTAATCTCTTTGCATTTCACGATCTGCTAAGTTTCTAATTGTTATAGAAACCGCATTAAACAAAGTAAAGTGCAGATTTTACTGTTTACTTCAATGCAAGATTCAATTTTATTCATAGCATCATCGCGCATACTAAGCAGATATCAAAATATTTTAAGTTCGGTAAAATTCCACTGTGAAATTGGCGTTTAGACAGTCGCAATTCCTACAAAACAAACAAACTTAGAATATGCATATATGGCAGATAACACTGGACTCACCTGATGCCAAAGGAAAAGAATTGCGAGTTGTAACACCCGGAAATGCAGGTAAGAATTACATGACGCCATGTTAGCATGTTTTAATTCCGGCCACTGAAGGCAGTCTCGTCTGTGAATACACATTTCGGTTGACCAATCATTTTTAACATTTGTTTTCGTCGTCATCATGTTCATCACAGCGTGAAGCATAAAATTACAAAGATAAGTTTTGGTTTTGAACTTTAACTTGCTTTGGGCCCGAAACAAGGGTTATTTTTAGTGGATGTACTGTACTTTCATTGCTGAGTAATGAGCAGCGGTAGTTCCATGAAATTTTTTGGTTTATAATATTCAGCTTTCCAGTTTATTAGTTATTTAATTTGTGTTGATAATAATACTTTCTGCTCATCTTACTCACTTTTTGCTGCGTAATTAAAGTATACTTCATAATTTAGATTAAGCTCGGGAGCAACAAGCAAGATCTTACGGAATCTTAGGAAAAGGAAATCGTTACGATACAGAGACAAACAAATTGAAGGCAGATTAAGGCAAATTAAGTCAGAAGTAAGCAGTTCATTGGAAATTCGTTAAAGTGATACTGATTAAAATTTTAAATTTTAAGCACATAAGTTTGTTAAAGAAACGGATAAGTGGAAATTCATCTACGCGTCTTCAGCCTTGAGCGTTTTACTAAATGGACCTAAATTGGAGTGAGCATCTTTTTTCTGCGATATTTTTTTCACAACTTTTACTGTTTTTAAAGGTACAATATGTGCTTCAACATTCGTTGAACTTATATATGTAGGACAAAAAAATTAGACGAATGTTGAAACCGTTTGACCAGGTCTTCAATATCGTTGAGACGTGTTGAATAAAAAAGGCGGTTTAATGAGTTTTTGGCAGCACAGCTTATTGCGTCGACGAAGGAGACGCTTCCTAATCTTGTCGGCTAGGCGGAACGAATCGAGAAAAGTGTCGGTACCAAATCGGCGCCATCTTGAAACGTCACAACAGTATCCAGCATTCTTAGCGCGTCGTCTAGGCTAAGCGGAACGAATCGAGAAAAGTGTCGGTACCAAATCGGCGCCATCTTGAAACGTCACAATAGTATCCAGCATTCCCAGCGCGTGGAAACTGGCATCATCCTGGGGAGCTGGGGTTCCGAAATGTCACATGTGAATAATCTATTTGTCTTGATTTAGTTTCGGATATTTTCCCGATTTTGGAATCGTACGGCTCAATATTTCAATGCCTGGTAAAAGTACGCAGTGGAAAAATTGGACGAAGGTTCTTCTCCGGACAAAGTAAGTTGTTGGGTCTCTTTGGAAGTTACAGATTTTCCTCGCTACCGTTCTGGTATGTTTTGAATGTTCTATCTTGATTTTGCTGTGGTTCTCTGCCTGATTTGGGAAGCTTTCACCTAAATACCGACGTCGTTCTTCGCGATGTTCTACGGTACGGTGCAATTCGCTTATGTCTTGTAGCAAGTAATTCACTGACCGGCCGCGCCAGGCGAACGCAGATTAACTTTACAGTGCTCGAAATTGCGCCTGTATCGGGCGCATTTGCGACTAAAGATTTCGCAATTTTGTGACTAAAATTTGTCTAGCTAATAAAGGAATTATATTCAACAGTCTTGTGTCTTACTTGCAACTGGTAGTTGTAATTTTATCCGAAAGATCCTGCGAAATTCACGTTGAATGTTGTGTGACTTAATCGTCGGTGTCCAAGAAGTTTATCACGGGAGCACTTTTTCAGGCTTTTCTCAGAAATTTCTCATTTCCGGTTCCGGTATTAGTACATGTACTGAGGAGTATGATTTCAGAATCGGAGAAATAACCGAAATGAAATCAAGACAAATATACCATTTATATGTCGTAAAAATCTGAGACCCTTCGGAGTACACAGCACGGCAGGATTTTGCCCGATCCCACGGCGATATTGTGAATTTGTTTGATGTCGGCCCGACGTTTATCTCGCGACAAATCCCTTTTAAACAGTGGCTGAATTAATTCATGAAACTAAGGTACTAGGTCAAGACGAGGTGCCACGGGATAAGGAGACGCACTATAATCTATGATTACTACTAGTTAATTAACTTTAAACGTTTGATACTTCACTGCCTGAGCTTGTAGTCTAGTCAATCTAGCGTACAATATAGCCGAACCTTGAACTAATTGCAACATGGAATATTTTTACGCCAAAATGTTCAGCTAATGCATAAAAACAACATACCAAAAGTCCGCAAAAATCCGCGTGGAAAAAATAGATAAATTGCTGTTTTTCTGTTTTACTGATTACCATAAATCCAACATGGCCGCCATGCTAAAATTAACAATAAATAACGCCTGTGAAACATTTGAATAAATTTTAAATGGCCTTCAACAGGTACGGAAGTAACATTGAAACAATGTTTTAAATAATAAAACATGTCTAACTAAAAAATAATATCATATGGAAACAAACTACAAATGCAAAGAAATAAAAGCCAACTAAATGAGCCACTTCATCTTAGATTTTCGATATTTTTTTTGTTTTTCTTTCCAAATTCAAAACTAAGCACAGGACATTCTGTCAGGCGACGATCATCTACCCATTACTTTTCCAAATTTAGGAATTCAATTGTATTTTTTGAAAAACAGAACAAACTTTAAAAAATGACAGTGTATCTTAAAACAATTGTCGTAATAATTGTCGGAATATTGCTACTGGAGTAACGGCCGATACCACTGTGAATGCAGATAAAGCGAAGGAAGTGCGGGAGGGAATTCTTCTGTCCATGGTGGGAAAGAATGCTGTAGAATACACATTCAAGAAGAAAAAACAGCTAATTACCATGGGGGTCAAGAAGTCAGTAAAAGTGGATGGCGAAACCATCCAGATTGATCCACAATTACTCTTTCAACGTCTGACATCAGTTGCTCGGAGCTTAACAGATAATATGGCAGATATATTCAAGTTTGAGTTATGTACTCAGCCATCATCACTATTTGGGCCGAACGGACTGCTTCGAGAAGCAAACAAGCCACAACTTGCAGATGAAGTCTGGAATATTTGTTCAGGTGCTGAAGAGAGGATCCCGGATATAGTAACAAAGAGTTATATCATAGACGGCGGGTCGCTCCTTCAGCGAATATCGTGGACACGCAATGAAACCTTCGATGCCATCAGTAGCAAGTATGTCGACTACGTCGAGCGAAAGTACAGCGACGCAATTGTTGTGTTTGATGGTTATGGTGGAGGACCATCTACTAAAGATACAGCTCACCTGCGTCGGTCTAGAGGAGTAGTAGGCCCACAATTGAATTTTACTCCAGCGATGCCTCTAAGAGTAAAGAAGGAGCGCTTTCTGTCTAACACCGATAACAAACAAAGGTTCATCTATTTGCTTGCTTCCAAGCTTGAACAACAAGGTTTCAGAGTTATTCACAGCGAGGGTGATGCGGATGCCCTTTCTGGGTGCGACACCACCTCAAGGCTGTATGGCATCGGAAAAGGTGTCACACTTCGAAAGATGAGACGAGACCCAACCTTAAGAGAAGTGGCAAAGATTTTCACTGGAGGTTCTACTAAAGAAGAAATCATCGCTGCGGGAGAAAAGGCTCTTTGCTGCTTATATGGCGGCTGCCCTGAAGAAAGTTTAGATAGCCTACGATATAGGCGCTTTTGCGAGAACGTTGCCACCAACAACACTTCGATGCAGGTTCAGAGCCTTCCTCCCACCAGCGCCGCTGCGCGTTTTCACAGTTCTAGAGTCTATTGCCAAGTGCAGGTGTGGATCGGAAAAGGAAATAAAGTGAATCCAGAAGATTGGGGATAGCGTAAGGTGGACGACAGGTTGGAAGCAGAAACAACGGAACTACCTCCTACTCCGGAAAACCTTCTGAAGGTGGTGAGATGCTCTTGCAAGCGGGGATGTGAAAGCCGGAAATGTAGCTGCTGGAAATTCGGCCTTTCGTGCTCAGTTGCATGTGGAGAATGCAAAGGGATCACGTGCAGCAACTCACACCTCACACCGACTTCAGATGACAGCGATGAAGAGCTATGATAGCTAGTTATATCAAGTATAAGTGGCGGCTAACAGGTGTAAATAATGTAATTAGTATTAGTAAGATGGAGGCCGATATTGGAAACACATGTGGATATTTAGGACCAGTAATTACCTTATATTCTAACTTTTTTTACACTTTGTTGTGCCTTCTATTGGCATTTGCTTATTAATATCTGATTTCCGCAAAATCTGCACAATGTATGTGTAGCATCAGGGATTTTACTGTTTTATTCAAAAAGAGTCATTTTACACCTGCATGTGAATAAAAGTAGAATTTTCAGTAAAATTCTCTACCTATTTGTCTAATTTTGCAGAAAAACAAATCATAAAATGACACAATTTCCAAAAGAAGTCATTGTTTCAGGAAATACTGTGCTGCAGAAAACAGGGAGGTCCGAAAACAGCGTTTATTTAATTTCTGGCTTCACTTTCTATGCCATATTACTATATATTTTTTTTTCAAGAAAAAATAACAGGCAGCCATTTTGAATTTATGCAAATGAGTATTTCGAACATAACGAAATTTACCACTTTCCTCAGCGCGGATTTTTGCGGACTTTTAATATGTTGAATAGCTTCACACAAGGAGTTACTTGATGCAAAAAATGTCATGTTGCAATTAGTTCAAGGTATAGGTTTAGATTGACCAGACTATTGGTTGGACGAGCTGCTTCACACATTTACTAGACATTGAATGAACGTTCCAGTTTGACTGACATTGGAGTTTCCATAGCAACGGGCCGATGAAGTCCTAAACTTTTTAAAACGACTTAATATCACTTATGGTCTAGATGTAGATCTACGAGACTGCGCAGTTGAACAAAATGTAGATTCGCCTTACTTTCTCTTAATTCGTCCATGATCATGACAGTGTTTTCGATCCTGACAAATTTGAACGCTATTTTCACCGTTTATTATACCTGCAGGAAAAAAACCACTTCACCTTCAGCAGATTTTAGTTGATATGATCAGACGCAATGTGCAGAAGCTAGTTAATTGTTAGTTCTAAAGTGTAATACCGTGCATTAATTATCTAGCGCATTGAACTATTTTAAGAGCGCGAAATAACAACAGAAGTATAGCGAACATTTGCATTCGTCTGCCACAGTTTCATCGCCGTTTCATTTGTTTACAGCTGGTTTATTTCAGGACTTTCTCTTTGTCTATATTTTACATATTTGTGCAGTTTGAAACAACAAGTTTTCCATGCCTGCTTCTATGCTTCGCTGCTGCCGGAGCGATCGTGGGAATTTTGTTCTTAGTACAAAGGCAATTAATAGAAGGCTGCGGCTGACTAAGAAATTTGTAACTGCATTCGACTTGAAGAGAAATTCTCAATGTAAATATAAACAATCGGTTACTGCTCTCGCAAAAAAAAATATCATGACAGTGTTAAAGCTAGGATCGACCATTTTCAAGAAAAAAAATAGATTCGAACCGGCACTACATCTGCGTGACTGCAGCCTTGATGTACCAAGGAAACTACAACACTATTTTAAGTGCGCGTAATAATAATAGAAGTATAGGAAACATTCTGCATTCGTCATCAACAGTTTCATGGTCGTTTCATTTGTTGACAGCTGGTTTATATTTCGGTTACGTCATAAATTAAAAAAAAAACGACTTAATGTTTTTTATAGTCTAGATGTATATCTGAAACAGCATATAAATTTGCTTTACTTTCTGTTAATTCATCAATGACAGTGTATTCCTGACAGAATAAAACGCTATTTTCACGACCGTATATTATACGCAGGTTCCATCCAGTTTTCTTCAAAATATTGCAAATGAATCTCTAGAATGAAACTTTCTATGCCAAACGTTATATGAGTGTCTCCCCATTGACGGCCTTGCCGGCCAAAACCGGCCGTAACAGGCCATTTGCACGATGACGTCATATGACTACAACTACCAGAATCCTACATTTTTTTGTTTTGTAGTGCAAATTAGGGCTATTGTTATTTAAACCGCACTGGGATTACAAAATTTAAATAAGAAAGGAAAAACGAAATGAATTCTGGTAGTTGTAGTCAAATGACGCCATCGTAAGTCTCCCCGCTACCACCACTTCAAGGTATTTTTGGTCCGCTATTGTTATGAAAGCCTTTAAAAAATACAATCTGAATCTATCTACTGCGCATATATTTGGTGGTTTTCTGGGGGTACTAGAAGAGGGCGGTTTGTGTCTCGGACAGGATACAATTTATCAAATTTTACCAAAATGGCTACCGCGCTCGGCATGTGCTTGATTTTCGTATTATCGGAGTAATACATGTAACATACATTTAAACGGTTCAAAATGGAAATAAAAAGCTTTAAAGAATACTCAAAAGCCGCTATAGTGGAAAAAGAAGAGTTTCAAGCCGTAAAATTTTGCTTCGAGGAACTCTCATGTTTATATTAAAGCGGGGCGATATTTCGTGTTTGGGATTACGTCAGAACTGAAAAAACGCAGTTTTAAAGAATATTCAAGCAACCGTCGGAAACTACGGTAAAATAATTTAAATTTTTTTCGATGTAAATTTATGTTGATATCAATTTGTGATTGACCTTTTTTGTGTTTTCGTTAGTTGCCCAAATTCAGTCGGATTGACATCTTGAATTTCGAATTTTCCTTACAAGGACTATTCCTCGACGCGCTAATGGTACGCGTTTAGTTTTTAAAGATAAACTAACTTTTTTATGTGCTTGCTCATTCATTACTCATAGGTTGAAAACCAATTTGCCTTTTATAGTTCTAACTTTACTCGCATCGCCTTTTTGAAAAGATGTCTCTGTATTTTTTGGCCTGGCATTGTACAATAATAATTAGTGTACAAAACGGACATGGTATAAAATTGTGACTTTTAGGGTCTCACGTTAGGAATTCATCTCCAAATACAAGTTAAAAGCACATTACACGAGTCAATGTTTCATATCTTGTTTACATTTGTCGATGACACAGAACTTTCATTCAAGCTCTGCAGGTTTAATCTCGTCTCTTTATCATCGGCTCGACAATGTAAGTTATAAAGGTTCAATAGTTATATTCATAAAGAAAACTTAGTCAAGTGTTAAAAATGTCTTTATATTTGCATATTATACTGGGCTAGCCACAGGAAACGGTCAATAAATGAGCTTTGGCCATTATATATAGACATATTACGAAAATAAATATAACGATATAAGTTAAATATATAGATATATATATATATGTTAGATAAAGTTTGTTTTCGAATTTAAACAATTGCCATTGTAATGGGTTTCAGTAAAACGCGGGGCCGGGGCCGGGGCCGGGGCCGGGGTCGGGATCTTATTTTTTCTTTTTTTTATATATATTTTTGAACTCGTATTAGAAGAGGTCTGTTTGAAAGGAATGAGAAGTAGGCGATTACTTACACGTCTGACATTTACTTGGCAATAAGGGTTACCATCTGTTACGTTATTACTTAGTGTAAGAAAGCCTGAGAGGGAATAAGAAAGAGTCTGAAAAACGTCTGCTTTCGAAGGCTAAGTGGGAATACTGAACAACTACAACTACCGCACTTAATTATATATAAGTCAGGAGTTTAATTTGTACCGACGTTTCAATAATGCCTTTTCTTGCACAAAATCAACTAACTTTACTCGCATCGCCTTTTGAAAAAATGTCTGTGTATTTTTTGGCCTCCCATTGTACAATAATAATTAGGGTACAAAACGGACACGGTGTAAAATTGTGACTTTTAGGGTCTCACGTTAGGATTTCATCCACCAAATACAAGTTAAAAGCACATTACACGAGTCAATGTTTCACATCTTGTTTACTTTTGTCGATGACACAGAACTTTCATTCAAGCTCTGCAGGTTTAATCTCGTCTCTTTATCATCGGCTCGACTATGTAAATTATAAAGGTTCAATAGTTATATTCATAAAGAAAACTTAGTCAAGTGTTAAAAACGTCTTTATATTTGTATATTATACTGGGCTAGTCACATCCTCACATAAAAAGGAAACGGTAAATAAATTAGCTTTGGCCATTATATATAGACATATTACGAAAATAAATATAACGATATAAGTAAAATATATACAATACGAAGAGCTGATGACACTAATAATGAGTTAGAACTTAGAACCAGTTGATGTTTTCGCCACCTATTCCACTATAGCGAAACATAGTTTTTATTCGGTCGATAGCTTTCGGTGTAAAGCCCCAATCAAACGGTCAATGATAGTTGATGATTGTTGGGGTGAGAGGTTTGATCCCAAGTATTACATATGATCTTCAAACAGTGCATGATGGCGCATAATAGTTGTCGATAGTTGGTCAAACATAACCATGATGGGCAAAGTCACCGACGGATAACTCGCTTTACTCGTAAATACTTTTGCACGACGAATAAATAACTTTTGGCTGCTATCGTCTTTGTGTTCTGGCCTCGGCAGATACTGGTGACTTTCCGTGGTCAATTAAGAAATTTACAGCTCAGCCAGCTACTTTAGGAGGCAACAGCTGACTAAACTGAACTGCTATCAACTATCACGCGCTCGGTCAAACGATCAGTACTAACATCACTATCATGAAAGTGCTGAACATGTGAATAATAGCGTGTTATAATCCAGGATAGTCGATGATAGTTTGTGTTCATACGCGGTAGCGCGGGATTGAAATTTCACGATACGCTAAGGTTACTTGCAAGTATCGAAACTTGATTCACTAAAGTAAAGTGCCGATTCTGCTGTTTACTTCGATGCCAGATTCGCGCGTAAGTTCGGTAAAATTCCACTGTGAAATTTGCGTTTAGACTATCGAAATGCCTCCAAAACAAACAAACTTAGAATATCGATACATAGCAAATAACACTGGACTCACCTGATACCAAAGAAAAAAGAAGTGCGAGTAGTGACACCCGGAAATGCAGGTTAGAATTACATGACGCCATGTTAGCGTGTTTTAATTCTAGCCACCGAAGCCACTCGTTTGGAATGCATGTTTCGGTTGACTAGCCTTTTTAAACATTTGTTTTCGTCGTCATCGTATTCGTCACAGCGTGAAGCATGAAACCTCATAGATAAAGTTTGTTTTCGAATTTGAACAACTGCCATTGTAATGGGTGACAGTAAAACGGGGGGCCGGGGCCGGGGCCGCGGCTGGGGCCGGGGCCGAGGCCGGGGACGGGGCCGGTGCCGGGGCCGGGGTCGGGGTCGGGTTCGGGGTCTTATTTTTTCCTTTTTTTATATATATTTTTCAACTCATATTAGAAGAGGTCTGTTTGAAGGGAATGAGAAGTAGGCGATTTTTAACACGTGTGACATTTATTTGGCAATAAATGTTACCATCTGTTACGTTATTACTTAGTGTAAGAAAGCCTGAGAGAGAAAAAGAAAGAGTCTGAAAAACGTCTCATTTCGAAGGCTAAGTTGGAATACTGAACCGGACTACAACTACCGCACTTAATTACATATAACTCAGGAGTCCTGCTTACGTTTAATTTGCACCGACGTTTTAATAATCCATTTGTTCTGCACAAAATCAACAGTGCATCATTGCTATTGACTTCGATTGACGAAACTTGCTTCAGTCTAACTTTACTCGCATCGCCTTTTGAAAAGATGTCTGTATTTTTTGGCCTGGCATTGTAAAATAATAATTAGTGCACAAAACGGACATGGTATAAAAATGTGACTTTTAGGGTCTCAAGTTAGGATTTCATTTACCAAATTCAAGTTAAAAGCACATTACACGAGTCAATGTTTCACAACCTTTTTACATTTGTCGATGACACGGAACTTTCATTCAAGCTCTGCAGGTTTAATCTCGTCTCTTTATCATCGGCTCGACAATGTAAATTACAAAGGTTCAATAGTTATATTCATAAAGAAAACTTAGTCAAGTGTTAAAAATGTCTTTATATTTGCATATTATACTGGGCTAGTCACATCCCTACATAAAAAGGAAACGGTAAATAAATGAGCTTTGCCCATTATATATAGACATATTACGAAAATAAATATAACGATATAAGTTAAATATATACAATACGAAGAGCTGATGACACGAATAATGAGTTAGAACTTAGAACCAGTTGATGTTTTCGCCACCTATTCCACTATAGCGAAACATAGTTTTGATTCGGCGATAGCTTTCGGTGTAAAGCCCCAATCAAACAGTCCATGATAGTTGATGATTGTTGGGGTGAGAGGTTTGATCCCAAGTATTACATATGATCTTCAAAGAGTGCATGATGGCGCATAATAGTTGTCGATAGCTGGTCAAACATAACATGGGCAAAGTCACCGACGGATAACTCGCTTTACTCGTAAATACTTTTGCACGACGAATAAATAGCTTTTTGGCTGCTATCGTCTTAGTGTTCTGGCCTCGGCCGATACTGGTGACTTTCCGTGGTCAATGAAGAAATTTACAGCTGAGCCAGCTACTTTAGGAGGCAACAGCTGACTAAACTGAACTGCTATCAACTATGATGCGCTCGGTCAAACGTTCAGTACTAACATAACTATCATGAAAGTGTTGAACATGTGAATAATAGCGTGTTATAATCCAGGATAGTCGATGATAGTTTGTGTTCATACGCGGTAGCGCGGGATTGAACTATCATCAATTAACTATCATCGACTGGCCTTAAAACAGCAGACGCTGTATCTTTTATGAAGCCAGTTTGAGAAGATTACGAAACAGACAGCTGCGTGATAACAAACAAGATAGAACAGCTTAATCAGGGAAACAGGAAGTAAATTTCATTTATTTTATATATATATATATATATATATCCGAAGAAACAAATAATCTCTTAGAAATTTCACGATATGCTAAGGTACTTGCAAGTATAGATCGAAACTTGATTCACTAAAGTAAAGTGCCGATTCTGCTGTTTACTTCGATGCCATATTTGCGCGTAAGTTCGGTAAAATTCCACTGTGAAATTTGCGGTTAGACTATCGAAATGCCTCCAAAACAAACAAACTTAGAATATGGATACATAGTAAATAACACTGGACTCACCTGATACCAAAGGAAGAAGAAGTGCGAATAGTGACACCCGGAAATGCAGGTTAGAATTACATGACGCCATGTTAGCGTGTTTTAATTCTAGCTACTGAAACCACTCGTTTGGAATGCACGATTCGGTTGACTAGCCTTTTTAAACATTTGTTTTCGTCGTCATCTTATTCGTTACAGCGTGAAGCATGAAACCGCATAGATGAGGTTTGTTTTCGAATTTAAACAATTGCCATTGTAATGGGTGTCAGTAAAACGCGGGGCCGGGGCCGGTGCCGGGGCAGGGGCCGGGGCCGGGGCCGGGGCCGGGGCCGGGGCCGCCGGGGCCGGGGTCGGGGTCGGGGTCTTATTTTTTCCTTTTTTATATATATATTTTTCAACTCATATTAGAAGAGGTCTGTTTAAAAGGAATGAGAAGTAAGCGATTATTTTACACGTCTGACATTTACTTGGCAATAAGGGTTACCATATGTTACGTTATTACTCAGTGTAAGAAAGACTGAGAGAGAAAAAGTAAGAGTCGGAAAAACCTCTGCTTTCGAAGGCTAAGTGGGAATACTGAACAACTACAACTACCGCACTTAATTATATATAAATCAGGAGTCCTGCTTACGTTTAATTTGCACCGACGTTTCAATAATCCCCTTTCTTGCACAAAATCAACAGTGCATCATTGCTATTGACTTCGCATTACGAAACTTGCTTCAGTCTAACTTTACTCGCATCGCCTTTTGAAAAGATGTCTGTGTATTTTTTGGCCTCCCATTGTACAATAATAATTAGGGTACAAACGGACACGGTGTAAAATTGTGACTTCTAGGGTCTCGCGTTAGGATTTCATCTACCAAATACAAGTTAAAAGCACATTACACGAGTCAATGTTTCACATCTTGTTTACTTTTGTCGATGACACAGAACTTTTTTTCAAGCTCTGCAGGTTTAATCTCGTCTTTTTATCATCGGCTCGACTATGTAAATTATAAAGGTTCAATAGTTATATTCATAAAGAAAACTTAGTCAAGTGTTAAAAACGTCTTTATATTTGTATATTATACTGGGCTAGTCACATCCCTACATAAAAAGGAAACGGTAAATAAATGAGCTTTGGCCATTATATGTAAACATATTACGAAAATAAATATAACGATATAAGTTATAATATATACAATACGAAGAGCTGATGACACCAATAATGAGTTAGAACTTAGAACCAGTTGATGTTTTCGCCACCTGTTCCACTATAGCGAAACATAGTTTTGATTCCGTCGATAGCTTTCGGTGTAAAGCCCCAATCAAACGGTCGATGATAGTTGATGATTGTTGGGGTGAGAGGTTTGATCCCAAGTATTACATATGATCTTCAAAGAGTGCATGATGGCGCATAATAGTTGTCGATAGCTGGTCAAACATAACATTTGCAAAGTCATCGACGGATAACTCGCTTAACTCGTAAATACTTTTGCACGACGAATAAATAACGTTTTGGCTGCTATCGTCTTAGTGTTCTGGCCTCGGCAGATACTGGTGACTTTCCGTGGTCAATTAAGAAATTTACAGCTGAGCCAGCTACTTTAGGAGGCAACAGCTGACTAAACTGAACTGCTATCAACTATCACGCACTCGGTCAAACGATCAGTACCATCATCAACTATCATGAAAGTGTTGAACATGTGAATAATAGCGTGTTATAATCCAGGATAGTTGATGATTGTTTGTGTTCATACGCGGTAGCGCGGGATTGAACTATCATCAATTAACTATCATCGACTGGCCTTAAAACAGCAGACGCTGTATCTTTTATGAAACCAGTTTGAGAAGATTACGAATCAGGCAGCTGCGTGATAACAAACAAGATGGTACAGCTTAATCAGGGTAACAGGAAGTAAATTTCATTTACTGTATATATCCGAAGAAACAACCAATCTCTTAGAAATTTCACGATATGCTAAGGTACTTGCAAGTATAGAAACTTGATTCACTATAGTAAAGTGCCGATTCTGCTGTTTACTTCGATGCCAGATTCGCGCGTAAGTTCGGTAAAATTTCACTGTGAAATTTGCGTTTAGACTATCGAAATGCCTCCAAAACAAACAAATTTAGAATATGGATACACAGCAAATAACACTAGACTCACCTGATACCAAAGAAAGAAGAAGTGCGAGTAGTGACACCCGGAAATGCAGGTAAGAATTACATGACGCCATGTTAGCGTGTTTTAATTCTAGCCACAGAAGCCACTAGTTTGGAATGCACGTTTCGGTTGACGAGCCTTTTTAAAAATTTGTTTTCGTCGTCATCGTATTCATCACAGCGTGAAGCATGAAACCGCATTGATAAGGTTTGTTTTCGAATTTAAACAATTGCCATTGTAATTTGTGTCAGTAAAACGCGGTGCCGGGGCCGGGGCCGAGGCTGGGGCCGGGGCTGGGGCCGGGGTCTGGGTCGGGATCTTATTTTTTTTTCTTTTTTTTTTTTATCTATTTTTCAACTCGTATTAGAAGAGGTCTGTTTGAAAGGAATGAGAAGTAAGCGATTTTTTTTCACGTCTAACATTTACTTGACAATAAGGGTTACCATCTGTTACGTTATTACTTAGTGTAAGAAAGCCTAAGAGAGAAAAAGAAAGAGTCGGAGAAACGTCTGCTTTCGAAGGCTAAGTGGGAATATTGAACAACTACAACTACCGCACTTAATTATATATGTCAGGAGTCCTGCTTAGGTTTAATTTGCACCGACGTTTTAATAATCCCTTTTCTTGCACAAAATCAACAGTGCATCATTGCTATTGACTTCGCATTACGAAACTTGCTTCAGTCTAATCGCCCCATGTAAGGTAATCCGCAATCCGGAATCCAGGTAATTTTGGTCTGTGGAATCCGGAATCCACGGCTCTGGAATCCGGAATCCAGCTAATGGAATCCGGAATCCAACCATTGTAATCCAGAATCCAGGTTGCTGGAATCCAGTCTGTTGTGATGGTTCCAGGGCCTCTTCTTTTCCTTTAGCGACTGTTGCGTGAAAATCTCATGTCGCGAGGACGCGCAACAGGAATGTTCACGCGTGTTTCACTCGCAGGAACATCCGTTGTCATTGTGACATATCGGGTATCAATTTGTAACAATGGTCACATTATAATGACGTGACAGAATCCCAGGGAGTGATTCATATTACTGTATATTATCGGTCTTTATCAGACACCCTTTCGACCGGGCCTTTCGACCTTTTTCCTCGTTGCGCTTTTGGAGTCGGAGGTTTAGATTCTTTTCCTGTTTGCACGCAATTGGAACTAATTTTGCATTTCAGGTAACTTCAAAGAATAATAATATAAAGTATCCTCATTCTTGGCCGTAGTATCAGTAGTCGCGGTGGTTGCAGTTACTGGCTTCTTTCAGGTACATGTTAATAGTGTCACTCAAAGAATCACATGTTGCACATGGTGTCGACGTGGTGTCTTTTTCATTCAGTCCAGATTCAATCAGAGATCTCGAGAGATCACTTTGAATTGTTTTCTCGATCGATCGCGATCGTTATCAATGACAAGTTTGGGCGTGGAATGCTATTTCAAAGGAATGCGAGCAGACCACGACATGCCTACAGTGGCTAACTACGCTTACAGAAGAGCGCGCTGCGTGGAAGACGATATGCTGCGCATTTATCAGAAGGATTTCTCATATTTCACTGGGCCCAATTCATTTTATCCGGGGAAAATTATCAAAGATGAACCTCCAAACATCAAGACGCGACCAAACAAGCAGTCAGCAATCACTGAAGGAACAGGTAGCAAAGAAGAAGACACAAGGAGAGAAACTGTAATGCGAGAATTTGCTGGGGAGTATGGAAGAGGCGTAAGACTGGAAAATGTCCGCTCAAAAACGAAAGAGCTAACCCCGGGGAGCTAACTGGCACCCTTCCTTATGCCCTTAGTATGTGTCCCACTACCATCACAGCGTCGTTAGAGGAAAGCGAAGACGTAACAACAGCCTTCCAAGTTGTGGATGCTAATGCGGCACTGCGGACTACGGCTGTACGGGTGCAAACCATTTACCATTTACGCAAAAATTCAAAGGAAAAGAGATAGAAATCTGATTTTTTTTTGGCGAATCATAAGCAATTCAACTTTTTTTAAAATCTGTAGCATGGAATTACTGTTAGGCAAAAAGAAAGGAAAGCTATTGAATAAAATTTATTAAAGTACACCTTTATGACGTCATAGCTTTTTTTTAACAAATTCGCGCTACAGATTTTTTATTAGGATGTTCTTAAGCCGTTGACATTGGTTTCATTGGAAAAAATGTAAGATGTTTGAGTTTTTAGGGGTCTTATGTTCTGGTCACATGACTTTCCAAATGTCGTTGTGACTCATAACATTTGATGGAACCATTAACAGAATGAACATGACTAAAAATCATAGCCGAGGAAGTAAAGAAACTCATTATATGACGTTTGGAACTCTTCTATAGCAACCACCTTGTAGTTAAGTTTCTCCCCCCTTAACTTGCTCAGATATAGTTAATTATTGTTTAAACATGAGATCCTTGTTGCGTAATTGTCAGTTAAATGACCGTAATATGAAGGTTCCTTTTAGCATTGACCCCAGTGGACCCTTTTCTAGAGTCTGTCACACGACTACCTCGCTTAAATGTGTAGATGGTAATGCTTTCCATTCAGCCCAAAAAAGGTTTTTGATGTTTCCATCTTAAATGGCTTATTGGCAACTATGAATTTTTTGAAAGCCTGACCTGCTTTTTCAAGGTTTGACACAACCCAGAAATTATTGACTGCATGCTTGCCTCTTACCCAGAGTCTACCTCTTTACCTTTATCTGGTCTACTGCTACAGTCAAAGCCGGTCAAGCGTTCCTACCTACCGTGAATTAATAAATCCATTATTGCAAATTTGATTTCATTACTCGTTTCAATAATCCGCTCTACGAATGAAGAATGCAAAATTCCAAATAAGCCTCGGTTCAAAATTCGAATTTTGATTGGAGTAGTGCATTGCTTCACACACTTGACACATTATTTGCAAATTTTCGAACTACTTTATCTTCTGTTCTTTTTTTTAAATTTATTTAAGAAGATCAAGACACAAAAAGGCTTTTTAGTATTCTGGAGTTTTAAAAACGAGATTGACAAAACGAAACTAAAAGAAAAGATAATGAATTTATTAATTTACTCTAGGTAGGAACGCTTGACTGGTTTTGACTGTAACTGTACCATTTAAAATCTACTCATGAAACAACATAATGAGGTTGCCTTGTTGGATTAACCCCAATTGTTCTGTAGATAATTCGAGAAAAAGACTGTTAGTGACATAAACTTCTTTATTGAACAATGGGTTTTTTCGCTGCACATGTTTGCTGTCCAGATGATAGTATGTTGGAGTAAAGTCGTGACTTATAATAAGGTTACCCATAGTGTCCTTACCTCTTATTCGTCTGTCCAAATGTTTGATAATAATAGCTTTCCTCTGTTTGTCATTAAACTACTTTCCACATCCATAACACTTCTGATCATTTTTTGGTATAACTTTTAACTCATACAGATGCGTTGACATACCTGAATGCCATTGCAATGCCATCATTCTTCCCACTGCACTGACTGGGCTTTGTGACGAAATCTGGTATGCAACAAGATGTAGGGGCGAAAGACCTACACTAGCCATAACAGACTGCCCTTGATTCAGGAAAGAATCTCCGATGACTGCATTTACAGGGCTGCTTGAAGATGGTGGACCAAGACACAAGGGGAATAGCTACATTTCCAGGACTGGTTGAAGATGGTGGACCTGGACACAGGGGCGTGTCTACATTAGCAGGACTGGTTGAAAAAGGGGGGCCTAGACATAGAAGGGGTGTGATTGTATTAAAAGCGTTGCTCAAACACTGTGGACTCATACTCAGATAAGTGGCCTCATTAACAGGGTTGCTTGAAGACTGTGGACCAACACTCAGGGTTGTCACCACATCAGCATGGCTGCTTGAAGAGGCATAAAGAGGAGACTGATTGAGCTGTGTTGTATGTTTTGCTTTTTTGGCTGGTAGTCTCCCACCTTTACTACCGCGGCCAGCAGGCATTCCATAATTCGCAAGACTTGATATATTAATGGAGTCACTGCCCCTCTTCCGTCTCTGGGATTTTAGCCACTTTAAGTAGGTCGGGAAAACATCAAAGTACTCCGCATAAACAAGAACATGGGAACATATGCTCATGTTTGTGTACTGCTCTCATGAACAAGTAACTCGTCCAGAAGCCTGCTGGTGAACAAACCTTGGGGTTTGTGGGCAAGGCTGACTTGGGACTACCAAGGTTCTTCCCGAGCCTGGTGCAGCCACTAGATTGCTCCTGTCTTGTTACATGTTTTCTGCTTTAACGGACATACCTTGTAAAAAATCACTAGGAATTCAGTCTACCCCCTCTTGGAAAAGTTTGATTTCCAGCAATGTTTGTTGATGCCTGTCCACGCTTGAGGTCAAACTGTCTCTCATATTACTCTCAGACAAAGAAATTGAATGCAACTTTGCAATGGCAGCTGTGCGTTGTTTGGCAGTCATCTTGACCCATTTGTCTTCGGAAATAAGTAAACTACTGTAATCATTACGAATTTCATATGGCCCACGGTTGGTAAATGTAAGTTCAATGTCAACGCAGTGGCAGATTCAGGGGGAGGGTCGGGGGGGTCCGGACCCCCCCCCCCCCCCCCAATCACCAATAGATAGATAGATAGATAGATAATCTTTATTTAAACACGGTAAAAATTCGTCAGCCAAAAATCACTATAATACTAACACAAAGCAATAAACCAATATCAAAAAATATCTATATATGAAGAATCTAATAAATAATAAAAAGCTGCTTTCCACGAATGCCGTGCCTTATAGTTCCTCTTTGAGAAGTCGTTTAAATTGCCCAAGGGACTCAGCTTTCCTTACATTATGAGAAAGGCTGTTCCAGAGCATGGCGCCACTATAACTGAAACTATTTTTATAATAGTTTGTGCGCGGCAATGGAACATTAAGTTTATCCTCAGAGTCCCTTAGGTTGTAACTAATTTCTCGCTTCTCAAATTTAGAACTTAGATAGTTTGGAGCCAACCCGTGTAGAGACCTATAAACCATCGTAGCTCTTTGAATTTGTTGCTGGCAAGCAAGATTTTTCCATCCTAGGAGTTCTAATAGATTACCAGCATCTACGTCATAGTCTGAATAGGTCAAAACACGGGCTGCTCTGTTTTGTAGCTTTTGTAGTTTATTCTGCAGAGTTATCCCACAGTTTCCCCAAACAATGTTGCAGTAGTCGAAGTGTGGCTGTATCAATGCTTGATAAATCAAGTATAAGGTCGCTTGAGGAACGAGGTGCCTAATTCGTTTCATGGCCCCAATACCAGAAGCGACTTTCCAATTGACTGATTGTCAAGTTTTTGACTTAACAAACGCTTTTCGACTCTCAGGAATGCCGTAAATGGCGTTTTAGAGGGTAAAACCGGAATATTTTTTCGGGGGAAATGCACCCGGAGCCCCCCCCCCCCCCCCCCCCCCCCTTTCAGAAATTCCTGGATCCGCCCCTGCAACGGTTTGCCTTTCAACCACTTTCTCAAGTGTTTTACAAAGAACATACTCATCGACTTTCTTGCTCCTTTTTTTATTAACCTCATGTTCTAACGCATTAACGAGATGAGTAGTATATAGGGGATGGCTCAAATACCGTTGTTTCTAAGCCGGTTTTTCTGGCGAATTAATGCTTATTTTAACAACATGATATCCGTAATTCACCCCTTTTAATGGCCTACAGAGTAATTGGTGTCGCTTGCTCTAACGATGATCTTTGCATCTTTCGGTGTTTGGCTGTTCGCGCAAATACCGTTTTTTCTAAGCCGGTTTTTCTAGCGAATAAATGCTTATTTTAACAACATGATATCCGAAATTCACCCCTTTTAATGACTTACAGAGTAATTGGTGTCACTTGCTCTAACGATGACCTTTGCATCTTTCGGTGTTTGGCTGTTCGCTCAAATACCGTTTTTTCTAAGCTGTTTTTTCTAGCGAATTAATGCTTATTTTAACAACATGATATCCGTAATTCACCCCTTTTAATGGCTTACAGAGTAATTGGCGGCACCTGCTTTAATTACTACGTTTTCCCAGTTTCAACCGCCCGAAAGCGGTTTCAACCGCCCGAAAGCGGTTTTAACCACCCGAAATCGGTTTTAACCGCCCGAAATAACTCTCTAGCAGAAGAAACAAATCGACCGCCCGAACCGGGGGAAGAACGAAAACAAACAAAAGTCCTCTATGTAATTTTAACAAAAACTACACTTCCCGGAAGCCTATTTGAGCAATTGGTGCCGCGGTATTGCCAATTGAAGAAACGCGCACCCCTTGTATATATAAACCGGTGACTCCCGTTGTCATCAGTTTTTAAAAAATATAAAAACATATATATATATGTATGGCGAGATCCATGAGCAACGATCGCGGTGTTTTCGAACATAGAACATATCAGTCAGCGTGAGCTGTTCGATTGGCTTGACGCTCAAGAACAAAAACCCTTTTTGAAGGTCCCTCCCAACGAGAACCTTGCGGGGGTTGACCCTTTAGATCGGGCGCATATGGGAGCCTTTCAGATGCCTGATCGGATTGTTGAACTTTACGATAGGGGTGAAGGTGGTGTACAAGGTAGACCAGAGAGAATGCGGAGAACAATAACATGGCGTTTCACTAGGGGCCTTACAAGACCTCTTGTACCCCAAATGATGAACAAAATTAAACAATCTGTTCGCACAAGGCATAAAGTTGACCTTCGGTTTGCTTTTAATCTGCGAAACATCGAAACCGGCGAAAACATCGTTTATTATACAAACAAGCACAACAGTCTTTGGTTCTCTAAACTATCGCAAACGAAACTTTGGCTTGAAGAACAGGAAGAGCTTCGTCTTCAAGGCGTCAGAATACAAAGGCCTAATACGAAATGGGTTTTCGAAAGTGCTGTTTTTGTTGAGCTCAAAGGGATTTTAGATCGACAACCTTTACAAATCGGTCTTGGGCGGTTGCCTGATTGGCTTCGCAACAAAAGAGAAGTCATCTCTCTTGACAACTTCAATGACGATCTTTGCATCTTTCGGTGTTTGGCTGTTCATCAAGGCGTCCGTTTAGACCGGAGTACTCGCAGAGCCAGAGAGCTAGCGCAAAGCTTCTTTGCTGCTCACCCGAGAGTTCGTCCCCACGGGAATGTTGTCACTTTGCGACAGTTATATCTACTTGAAAGGCACTTTAAACAAGGGCTTGCCGCTTACACGGTTACAGATAACGGCGACTTTGTTTTGAGTTACACACCTTCGCGCTATGACAAGGTTGGGCAACCCACGATGACTGTTAGTATCTACGACTCTCATGCCTTTCTGATTACTGATATAAACAAAGTCACAAACAACTATCCAGAAGGCAGATTTGGTGTCAAAGCAACTTGCTGGCTAGAGTATAAGGCACGGCAGCGTGGCATACACATTCACCACCACAGATGCGGGCACGGAGGCGAGCGCACCATTGCAGGCTACAAAGTTGATGGCTATCACCCAGAAAGCAAAACCGTGTTTCAGTACCATGGTTGCATCTGGCACGGTTGTCGCGAGTGCTTTCCATCGCCCGAACAAAGAAACGAAGTGATCTCGAAGGACCGTAAAGGTAACCCAATCACAAGGGAGCAAGCCTTCATAAAAACTGCGCAAATCAGTCACGGTATCGGCACGATGCTTGGCTACAACTTGGTTGAAAGGTGGGAACACGAGATGCCGCGACCATGGTGGCATGATCGAATTCCGCCTAAAAGAAACGAAACGTACCCGCACGCTATCGTCTACGACTTCGAAGCCTATCAAGACAAGACCAAGGCAAGTCAGCCGACACGGGATCTCTCTTATGAAAGCGAGCATGTGCCTATCTCAGTCTCTATTGCAGACACGTTGGATTCCGAGCCTGAGTACATTTGCTCTAAAGATCCCGAAGAGCTTATCCGACTGTTTTATCTATCTCTGGAGCGTCGCAGCGAAGCAATCCGAGAAGATATAGCCCTAAAATACATTCCGCCAGATCTTGCGGGGCTCCCCAAAGACCAACAAAACCTCATCAAGCAATGGTGTGAACAGGTCCCGGCGAAACCCGCATTCGCTCGCACAAATACGACCTAGCGCGCATCACCAAACGTATTCTCGGGTTTGACGCGAACTCCCTTTACCCAAGCACCATGTTGCAGGAAATGCCCTGTGGTAAAGAGAAAGTCGTGCATTACGAAGACCCACCCCAGGCGGCGAGAGACCTTATCCTCAGGCTGCTGTCGAAGCGGTGGTTTGGCTTTGCCGAGGTCGACATCGAAGTCCCCCGGGATTTGTGGGAACACTTCGAAGAGTTTCATCCTCTCTTCATAAACCGCAGCGTGGGTGAAGATGGTGTTCCACAACGCATGAAAGAGTACCTCGCGCAAAGCGGCAGAACCCACTTTCCAGACCAAAAGAAGCTGCTAGGCGTGCTCCAAGCAAAAAAGATGCTTATATACGCGCCAATGCTTGAATGGTATTACATCAACGGGCTCAATATCACCGCCGTATACCGCACGATCGACTATATGCCCATAAAAATCTTCGACTGGTTCGTTCGAGAAGTTGCAAACAACCGAAGGAAAGGCGACGCTGATAAAGAGAAGGCTTTGCTCGCGGAAGTGTACAAGCGTTTGTGCAACAGCGCCTACGGCAAGCAGTTCGAAAAGGAGAAAAAGAACTGGCTGTCTTGGGACAAGTGGAGCAGCAGAGAGCCCGGCTTGTTCAAACTGGAGTCTGAAGGCACAAGAGCCATAGCGTTGTGCAGCAAGTGCTACTTCGTAGAAGACGAGCACAGCGGAAGCCCAAAATGTCTTCCAAGGGCATGTCAAAGGCACAGAACGAGCTTCTATGGCAAAGATACGAGATGGCTCTTGATGGGCACAAGGACATGGTCACAAACAGAGGCTTCAGGATGCACAAAGGCTCTATGTACACGTACAAGCAACGAAAGCTGGGTCTTAGCGCCTATTATGATAAGCGCTGGGTTTTGCCAGACGGCATCCACACAGAGCCTATAGAGTTTCACACTGGCGGCAACTGAGTATCTGGCGGCACAACCATCAGCTCATCACGGCCGAAGCCCCGCCCCTCACGTCTTTGGCCGGGGCGAGAGAAGACCACCAGAACGAAGAAGAAAAGCTGCTCCGCGCAACTCTTTGTGCTGAGACACAACTAAGCCTCACATAGGCCCACGCAGGGCCCAAAGAGACAGGGCCCAAAGAGATTGTGGCCCAGTGCTCGAAGTGCGAACCATTGGAGCTACTCCATATGTCGAATTCCCCTCTTTGGTGCGTCCGGTGTTTTTGGCTCCATGTTTTCTACACCACCCTTTGGCTTGTTCGGCTCTGGTTCTTTCTCCCATAGATTTGAAAGGGTTTCTTGTGTCTTTGGGTGTTTCAAAGCAAGAAAAGCAAGAAAGTCAGCAAGGGAAACACAGCCAAGTATAGCGGCAATTTCGAACGCTCTGTAGCCCGCAGCCTTTGCTGCATTGGTGGCGGAAACGATTTTCTCGGTGCCCGCCACAAAGGCGTTGCTGTTGCTTTCGATGGTGTCGAGAAGGCCTTGTTGCGCTTCTTCTACATCCTCGAAGTGGCTTTCTTGTTGCTCGAGAAGCAGATCTATTTTCTGCTCCAAACGCCCCATTGCAGACAGCACCGCCACCACGCCCCTGTCTTCCTTGGTGGTTGCCTCTGCCTCTGCCTCTGCCTCTGCCTCTGCCTCTGCCTCTGCCTCTGCCTCTGCCTCTGCCTCTGCCTCTGCCTCTGCCTCTGCCTCTGCCTCTGCCTCTGCCTCTGCCTCTGCTTCGGCCGTGATGAGCTGATGGTTGTTGTTTTTTTTTAACAACAACAACAACTTTATTATTATTACAATTATTACTACAATTACAAGTACAAATACAATAAATAAATAAATTATTATGATAATAAATAAATAAATTATGTAAACTAAAAAATAAAAAAAAGGAAATTTTTCACGCAACCCGCGGTTAGCTTAGGCTAATCGAGGTGGTAGGTGAAGAGGACAAGAAAGAAAATATAAGAAAACCTAGATCTAAGAATAAATTTACAAATCGAACAAAAATTAGATATGACACCATCATCATCATCATTTTATTAAACAAA
The DNA here is from genome assembly GCA_024195265.1 of Dendrophyllia cribrosa. Lineage (NCBI taxonomy): Eukaryota > Metazoa > Cnidaria > Anthozoa > Scleractinia > Dendrophylliidae > Dendrophyllia > Dendrophyllia cribrosa. The sequence goes on along the minus strand of JAJLRJ010000013.1, from coordinate 11,809,527 downwards.
TAAATTATATACAAAATTATAGGCACCCGCAGGTAGCATCAAGCTAATCGAGGCGGGTGCTTTTAGAAATAAATAGATAAATAAGAAATCACAATACAAATAAAATACGGAGATACACTGCGTAAATATTTGCTAAAAATAGTCGAATCTATGATAAAATAAATACTTTACATCTATTTGGAAGAGCTTAAGTGTTGTATTTGAATTAAGGTATCGACTTCAACATAGTCATCCCTATCCAAAAGTGTATCGAATAAAAATCCTCGAATTTTTTTTCTTAAAGACAGATTTAGACGTATCTCTCCAGTCGGGAGGAATTTGGTTCCATACTTTTGCTCCAGTTATTGAAAATGAGCGCTTCTAAATTTCCAACTTTGCCTCTTTATGTTGTGCCGCCAGATACTCAGTTGCCGCCAGTGTGAAACTCTATAGGCTCTGTGTGGATGCCGTCTGGCAAAACCGAGCGCTTGTCATAATAGGCGCTAAGACCCAGCTTTCGTTGCTTGTACGTGTACATAGAGCCCTTGTGCATCCTGAAGCCTCTGTTTGTGGCCATGTCCTTGTGCCCATCAAGAGCCATCTCGTATCTTTGCCATAGAAGCTCGTTCTGTGCCTTTGAAATGCCCTTGGAAGACATTTTGGCCTTGCCGCTGTGCTCGTCTTCTACGAAGTAGCACTTGCTGCACAACGCTATGGCTCTTGTGCCTTCAGACTCCAGTTTGAACAAGCCGGGCTCTCTGCTGCTCCACTTGTCCCAAGACAGCCAGTTCTTTTTCTCCTTTTCGAACTGCTCCAAACGGTCTGGCCGTACGGCTTCTTCCAGAGTGTCGCACGAAAGGGCGAAGTACATACTGTCCGTATCCATCTGAATAAGCTCGAAGTCACGCCTGTCGAGATAGTGGTCCACGAAGCCATAATAAAACTGCAACATACGCAACTTGGCAAGCTGATACACGACGATGCCAACCTGAACGGGTCGGTTAATCGTGACCTTGTTTTTGCGCAATTCGATCTTGTCGGCATCCCCGATCTCTTCGAGATCTTCAAACCACGCTGAGCGCTTGTGTTTGTCGACCGTGTCTTCGTCTTTGGTGTACACCCCTCTTGTCTGGCGCTCAACTGCTTCGATAAACTTGCCGTAGGCGCTGTTGCCCAAACGCTTGTACACTTCAGCGAGCAAAGCCTTCTCTTTATCAGCGTCGCCTTTCCTTCGGTTGTTTGCAACTTCTCGAACGAACCAGTCGAAGATTTTTATGGGCATATAGTCGATCGTGCGGTATACGGCGGTGATATGGAGCCCGTTGATGTAATACCATTCAAGCATTGGCGCGTATATAAGCATCTTTTTTGCTTGGAGCACGCCTAGCAGCTTCTTTTGGTCTGGAAAGTGGGTTCTGCCGCTTTGCGCGAGGTACTCTTTCATGCGTTGTGGAACAAACACCCTCTTCACCCACGCTGCGGTTTAAGAAGAGAGGATGAAACTCTTCGAAGTGTTCCCACAAATCCCGGGGGACTTCGATGTCGACCTCGGCAAAGCCAAACCACCGCTTCGACAGCAGCCTGAGGATAAGGTCTCTCGCCGCCTGGGGTGGGTCTTCGTAATGCACGACTTTCTCTTTACCACAGGGCATTTCCTGCAACATGGTGCTTGGGTAAAGGGAGTTCGCGTCAAACCCGAGAATACGTTTGGTGATGCGCGCTAGGTCGTATTTGTGCGAGCGAATGCGGGTTTTGCCGGCTATGTTTTTGCGTGTGAACACCAAGCTGGGGCCGCCAACCACAGCCTCTTTCAGCATTGCATAGGCTTCGGTGTTTGGGGCGTACAGTGGGGGTCGGTTACGTCCTCTCAGGGTATCCCGCAGGATGTATTGCATCGAAACCCCAGGCAAGAAGACAGCGTCTTTGAAAATGTCAATGCGAGCTTGGTGTAAAACTCTTTCATTTATTCGAGGGCTTCGAGGAAGGGAGCAACATCGAGGTTGTTGTAGAACTCCAGCCAATCCCCGAAGGTCTTCATCCCCCTCTCTTTGAAAACACGCTCGCAATGTTTGTACTCCTCTGGGGTTAGAACAAAGCTGTTTCGGAGTTGCGAGTACCAACACCAGTATGGCGGGAGGCCTTTGTAATCAAGTTTGTCAGCACTGCAAACCATTCGTGTGGGAGCCAGGACTTGGTCTGTGAAGCGCCATACGTCTTGACCAATTTGTCGTAGCTGATGCCTGGGGACAAATAGTTAGTGACATCGAGGAATTTGAAGGTGGGTGTGTTGATGAACATAATTTGCCCCTGTTTCTCCCTGGCAAAGACTCCGCTTTCTTGCCCAAGATGAGAAACAAAGTGCTTTCTGATAAGATGCAGATCGTATCGGCCTAAGTTGAAGCCAACCACTGGGACCTGTTCACACCATTGCTTGATGAGGTTTTGTTGGTCTTTGGGGAGCCCCGCAAGATCTGGCGGATGTATTTTTGGGCTATATCTTCTCGGATTGCTTCGCTGCGACGCTCCAGAGATAGATAAAACAGTCGGATAACCTCTTCGGGATCTTTAGAGCAAATGTACTCAGGCTCGGAATCCAACGTGTGTGCAATAGAGACTGAGATAGGCACATGCTCGCTTTCATAAGAGAGATCCCGTGTCGGCTGACTTGCTTTGGTATTGTCTTGATAGGCTTCGAAGTCGTAGAAGATAGCGTGCGGGTACGTTTCGTTTCTTTTAGGCGGGATTCGATCATGCCACCATGGTCGCGGCATCTCGTGTTCCCACCTTTCAACCAAGTTGTAGCCAAGCAACGTGCCGATACCGTGACTAATTTGCGCAGTTTTTATGAAGGCTTGCTCCCTTGTGATTGGGTTGCCTTTACGGTCCTTCGAGATCACTTCGTTTCTTTGTTCGGGCGATGGAAAGCACTCGCGACAACCGTGCCAGATGCAACCATGGTACTGAAACACGGTTTTGCTTTCTGGGTGATAGCCATCAACTTTGTAGCCTGCAATGGTGCGCTCGCCTCCGTGCCCGCATCTGTGGTGGTGAATGTGTATGCCACGCTGCCGTGCCTCATACTCTAGCCAGCAAGTTGCTTTGACACCAAAACTGCCTTCTGGATAAAACGCCTTTTCAAAAGCTGACTCGGGAGCAAGGATCTGATTTCCAGGACAGGCAATATTGGTTTGGACGCGAGTGCACGTCTTGGCGTGGCGCGTTAGGTGACAAGCTTGTGTGAACCTAGCCAAACAATCGCCACAAGTGTAGTTGTTTGTGACTTTGTTTATATCAGTAATCAGAAAGGCATGAGAGTCGTAGATACTAACAGTCATCGTGGGTTGCCCAACCTTGTCATAGCGCGAAGGTGTGTAACTCAAAACAAAGTCGCCGTTATCTGTAACCGTGTAAGCGGCAAGCCCTTGTTTAAAGTACCTTTCAAGTAGATGAAACTGTCGCAAAGTGACAACATTCCCGTGGGGACGAACTCTCGGGTGAGCAGCAAAGAAGCTTTGCGCTAGCTCTCTGGTTCTGCGAGTACTCCGGTCTAGACGGACGCCTTGATGAACAGCCAAACACCGAAAGATGCAAAGATCGTCATTGAAGTTGTCAAGAGAGACGACTTCTCTTTTGTTGCGAAGCCAATCAGGCAACCGCCCAAGACCGATTTGTAAAGGTTGTCGATCTAAAATCACTTTGAGCTCAACAAAAACAGCACTTTCGAAAACCCATTTCGTATTAGGCCTTTGTATTCTGACGCCTTGAAGACGAAGCTCTTCCTGTTCTTCAAGCCAAAGTTTCGTTTGCGATAGTTTAGAGAACCAAAGACTGTTGTGCTTGTTTGTATAATAAACGATGTTTTCGCCGGTTTCGATGTTTCGCAGATTAAAAGCAAACCGAAGGTCAACTTTATGCCTTGTGCGAACAGATTGTTTAATTTTGTTCATCATTTGGGGTACAAGAGGTCTTGTAAGGCCCCTAGTGAAACGCCATTTTATTGTTCTCCTCATTCTCCCTGGTCTACCTTGTACACCACCTTCACCCCTATCGTAAAGTTCAACAATCCGATCAGGCATCTGAAAGGCTCCCATAGGCGCCCGATCCAAAGGGTCAAACCCCGCAAGGTCCTCGTTGGGAGGGACCCTCAAAAAGGGATTTTGTTCTTGAGCTTCAAGCCAATCGACTGATATGTTCGAAAACACCGCGATCGTTGCTCATGGATCTCGCCATATATATATATATATATATATATATATATATATGTTTTTATATTTTTTAAAAACTGATGACAACGGGAGTCACCGGTTTTTATATACAAGGGGTGCGCGTTTCTTCAATTGGCAATACCGCGGCACCAATTGCTCAAATAGGCTTCGGGGAGGTGTAGTTTTTGTTAAAATTACATAGAGGACTTTTGTTTGTTTTCGTTCTTCCCCTGGTTCGGGCGGTCGATTTGTTTCTAGAGAGTTATTTCGGGCGGTTAAAACCGGTTTCGGGTGGTTAAAATCGGATCGGGTGGTTAAACCGCTTTCGGGTGGTTAAAACTGCTTTCCAGTGGTTAAAACCGCTTTCGGACGTTTAAAACCGGTTTCGGGCGGTTGAAACTGGGAACACGTAGTAATTGAAGTAAGTGCCGCCAATTACTCTGTAAGCCATTAATAGGGGTGAATTACGGATATCATATTGTTAAAATAAGCATTAATTCGCTAGAAAAACCGGCTTAGAAAAAACGGTATTTAAGCGAACAGCCAAACACCGAAAGATGCAAAGATCATCGTTAGAGCAAGTGACACCAATTACTCTGTAAGCCATTGAAAGGGTTGAATTACGGATATCATGTTGTTAAAATAAGCATTATTTCGCTAGAAAAACCGGCTTAGAAAAAACGGTATTTAAGCGAACAGCCAAACACCGAAAGATGCAAAGATCATCGTTAGAGCAAGTGACACCAATTACTCTGTAAGCCATTGAAAGGGGTGAATTACGGATATCATGTTGTTACAATAAGCATTATTTCGCTAGAAAAACCGGCTTAGAAAAAACGGTATTTAAGCGAACAGCCAAACACCGAAAGATGCAAAGATCATCGTTAGAGCAAGTGACACCAATTACTCTGTAAGCCATTGAAAGGGGTGAATTACGGATATCATGTTGTTAAAATAAGCATTATTTCGCTAGAAAAACCGGCTTAGAAAAAACGGTATTTAAGCGAACAGCCAAACACCGAAAGATGCAAAGATCATCGTTAGAGCAAGTGACACCAATTACTCTGTAAGCCATTGAAAGGGGTGAATTACGGATATCATGTTGTTAAAATAAGCATTATTTCGCTAGAAAAACCGGCTTAGAAAAAACGGTATTTAAGCGAACAGCCAAACACCGAAAGATGCAAAGATCAACGTTAGAGCAAGTGACACCAATTACTCTGTAAGCCATTGAAAGGGGTGAATTACGGATATCATGTTGTTAAAATAAGCATTATTTCGCCAGAAATTAATGCTTAATTCTCAGAGGGAGGTCTAGTAATTTTCAGCTTGCGAATGTAATCTAATCCCTTCTGATGACCATTTCTGTTCCACGTAAGGCGTTATAATCTTTAGGCGTGAAAATTCATTTCATGCACGATTTTAATTAAGATTCTATTTTTATGAGGGTTTTAGAGGTCTTGCTGCGGTTTGACAGGAAATTGCTTGTGAGATGTAGTTTTTGAACATAAAAACTCTTTATGGTTTTTATGAAGGATCTTATGGGCACAATAAAAATTAAATTTAAAGAAGGGTCCAAGTATTAGAAACAGCACAATAACAGAAAACGTCAGCCGCTTAGATATCTGCAAAACAAGAAATTTAGATTTTCGTTGGTTTTGTACGACTGAATATTAAACATTTACCTAGATTTCATGTGCGTCTCAAAATATTAATTAATGTTATTTATCCCTTAAGCGCTCAGGCATACGGCGATGCCAGGACTCAAACCTGGGTAAACCAGAAAGGAAAAAACATTTGCCTAGATTTCATGTGCGTCTCAAAATATTGATTAATGTTATATATCCCTTAAGCGCTCAGGCATACGGCGATGCCAGGACTCAAACCTGGGTGAACCAGAGAGGATATATAACATTTGCCTAGAATTCATGTGCGTCTCAAAATATTGATTAATGTTATGTCATACGGCGATGCCAGGACTCAAACCTGGGTGAACCAGAGGGGATATATAACATTTGCCTAGATTTCATGTGCGTCTCAAAATATCGGATGCTTAATATCCAAAATTAATTTTCATCATATTCCTGGGTGACACAGAAAGGATATAGAACGTTACCTTAATGGTGGAAACAACGCCGAATTAAGCCGAGCAACAGTACCGAGCAACATCCAGATCGTCCTTGTAAACTCTCCGATCATAAAGCCCGCCATTGTTTTACGCTGCAAGCTGAACCGTGGCAGAAACGCCGCGTTTCTTCGAATTTAGAACAAACCAGTCTCTCAAATCGCTTACCGTAGGCAGCTCAAATCGTCGAATGTCAAAGCAATCCATCGATGTACTCGCGGAAGAATGACCCAATTTTCCCGCTCTTCTCATATTATTTTTTTTATTGATATTCAACCTCCTAAAATGTCAAAAAGGCAATCGAACCCCTCCAAAATGACAGAATGACCTCCACAGGAGTTTGTACACAATCTGATAACGTACAAGCATTAATTATCAAACGCTGCAGCTATGAAACCGCAAATCAAATACGATGACGGCTGCTAAGCAGGCCTATGATGTCACTTCATAGCAACCAGACCTTACGTTTTTTTAAACTTCCGGATCGCTCTGGCTCGTTATGAACGGTATTTGAGCCATCCCCTTTATACTACTAGATGGCTATAAGAGCCCTTTGATTTTACTTGCAAAATCCTTTAAATCTTGATCAGTGCAGTGTTGAGAAAATTGCTGACATGCAAAAATCATCACAAATCGGCGCCTTTATTACGATATTCGATACGTTTTTCTAGCTCATGTCTATCTCTATTTGTACTTCGCTTGCTGTCGTATTATTCTTTTTCATACCAGTTATGTATTGAACTAGTATATTCTCACGAGACTTGCTTTCAGAGTGTTTGGTTGCCTCATCTCCCAGACTGGGTTAGCTGAACTATCCTCCTTGTATCCGTGTTCTGTTTGACTTATTACTGTTTTCATTTTCGTTTAGTGTTCATCATCTGCCAAAAGAGAAGTGTCAAGCTTCCAGAAGGATATTCCGGTGGAGTTATGGTGCGAAGCTATTTTTAGTCAGAATATCGTCGAATAATCATTTTTGTATCCAACAAGCGTGATGTCTAAAAAAGAAAGGGAAAGCAAAATCGAGTATGCACCGTACTATTTTTAGGTTTCCTTCAAACAAATTTAAACTTGTGAAAATCAGTATATTTGACGCTTTATGGAAAAAATATTAATCATTAAATCATTGGGTAAATCTCGTTTTAATTCGTTCAACCTCTAACGTAAAAGATCAAAATAATTATTTGCGGAAATACATTTCTAAAGGAAGGCCTATATCGTTTCTTATGAAACAAAAACTCTGCGAGTATTTAAGTTTTTTTTTTCTTTTTTTACTCGCATTTATTTCCAATATAATATTTACGCTACTTACAATGCAATGCTTACACTACACTACTTACAATACGATACTCTTCTTACAATACGTACAATACAATACTCACACTACTTACAATGCAATGCTTACACTACTTACAATATGATACTCTACTTATACCGCTATTTCAATTAACGTTGTCGGAAGAAAAAGCGAAAAAGCCACGACCGCAAGGTAGTATGGGAATTTTATGCAATGGCTATTTACAACTATCCATACTACCTTGCGGTCTTGGCTTTGAGCTTTCATCCGACAACGTTAATTGAAATAGCTGCACAATATGACGTATAATACAATACTCACACTACTTATAATGCACTAGTACTTACACTTACTTTCTAGTTACATTACTTATATATGGTCAGCTTAAATATTTTAAAGGACCAGTTGTAGTGTTCCATTTGTCTTTTCTTAAAAAGCTCATTAAAAAACTTGATGAGGTTTTTTATTTTTTTCAAAAACCGCTGAAAGATGCCGGGAAACTTGGAAACCCTTCTATGTTTGGGATTTTCTCTTGCATTTTATAAGTCTGGCAACAAGAAAGTTGATGTATTGTTGTGTGTGGCATTCATTTAAAGTAAGTGACCAGCGTCTTCAATGTGCTTTTTTTTCGACACAGAGAATATCAAAAAAATTGAATGCTGACGAGCCATTCGACGCTGTAATTATCAACATGCCTCCTTTCACTATATATTATGCGTCGAAACACATTTTCAAGACAGTTTAACTGCTAAATTTATATCCGATGACAGTTTAAATGCTAAATTTATAGCCGATGACAGCGCAACGTGGACTAGGTTAATCAGTATACATAATTAATTAGCATCCACGTCTCTGCTTTATCGGCTCCATTTGTAGCCTACACATTGTTAGGGGAAAATGTTACCCAGTTGAGTCATTTGAAAACTCTTTTGGGCAATATTTTCGTTGAAATTGATCGCTCTGCGCGATTACCTATTTTGGCTATGTTACTCATGTTTCATTCGGTGTTGTTTTTGTTGTGTTATCATATTTTCCGGCTTATTTTATACTATATATTACGGGAGATTACGATACAATACAAACCTGCAGACGATGTAAAGTCAACTTTGGACAAATTTCCAGCTTTGAAATAATTACTTTTCTCTTTTCAAGTCATTTTTGAGTGTATTGAATGTTCTGAGCGACAAATGAAATCAACATTGCGTGACAAGGTGAACATAAATGTTCATAAAATGTGGGTGCGTGACGTGACACCCGCCAGGGCATTCTTTTAAAAACATTTTGGCTTGAAAATAAAGTTCAGGTTCATATTTAGTATAAATACTTGAGTCAAGTACTTAGAATATGAAGTTTAGCTAAAAATTCGCTTCATACAGAAATTTAACTTTCTCTTGTATATCTGACTTTTACCATCACATTCAGTTCACATGTTTCTAATTACCAAGGTCTCGCTTTCTACAAAATATAAATCACAAACGAAGCGCTTCGTGCTGGCCGGAGTCGTATATAGAATATCTGAAGTTTTAAATAACTTGCGTCTTACTACAGCAGCCTTATATAAATATAATTGTTTGAATTTCAAAATTCCCGCCATTTTGTTACTAAAAATAGCACAAATGCAAATATCAACTAATGATATCTCTTGACAAAATCAAGATATTTTAGTTATCTCTTCGGTTTTTAACTTGTTTGAGCTTGCTCTTTCAGCAGCAGCCATTAAATGTATAAAAACGTAAAATTTGAATTTTGGCCCAATATTCGTGACGTCACTTTCCCGCCAAAAATACCGAAAACTGAAAAAACAAAAAGAACAAACCATAGACCATGAGAATATCTGTTATTGGGGAAAAAAATTGAGGCCAATAGGATAAAAACTCACGAAGAGATTTTGTATCAAAAAAACTTAGCCGAATTTCGATCAAAAATTTCCAAGCGTGCTTAAAATTTACCTTACCTTGTTTCGTGTTAACGACATGGCTCTCAGAGCCCTTTGATCAGTCTCAATTATCTCGCCACATCAGATATCAGTCATTGTCAATTTTACCTTTCTGTTCTCTTTATCCTCGGAGTCACGCATCAGATTTAAGATAGCACGCGCCTCCCACCAATGTGGCCCGGGTTTGATTCATATGTGGGTTGAGTTTGTTGTTGGTTCTCTCCTTGCTCCGAGAGGATTTTTTCTGGGTACTCCCGGTTTTCCCCTGTCCTCATAAACCAAAACTTCTAAATTCCAGTTAGATCTGGAAAGTGTCCCCAATTGGTACTTGCGTGGTTCTTTTTTCGTAGAGCAGACATGTATAAGTTTAAATCACAAAAGAAAGTCAATTGCACGCACATTTTGCATTGAAATATTCTGAAATATGACAGCACGCAGGGTCGACTCTCATACCAAATGTAAATGTAAATGCGCATTTCATAAGCAAGCAAATTACATATTTACGAATACTACCAACTCCCTTTCTCCTTTTTATTCAACTATCTCTACACTTATCCAATTCACCCATGAGCTTGAAGTTGCTATGTCAACTGATATGACGTCACGAACACTTAGCCGCAGGTTACAAACCACTTGAAAACCACTTGAAGCACACTTTTCTTACGGAGAGACACAATCGAATTTATAAGTCGGGCAGGCTTGCCTTACAGTGCGGTGCCCAAAAGTGTGACCACTTTTAATTAATTCGCATTCTTTCGTGTCGATTATCCAATCATGTGAGAGCACTTTTAATTAATTCGCATTCTTTCGTACCGATTATCCAATCAGAAGGTGAAGATAGTTTATACAGCCAACCACAAGAGTAGTACTGTAGCTCTTCCAGACCTCTATTTTTATTGGCCCCGTAGTACTGTAGCTTCTATTGTGTTTAGGTCTAGGGCTATTGTTTGTGTTGTTTAACCTATTGTTTCGTTAACCAATCACTGAGCTTGTTTGGAAAGGTACAGCCTCTCCCAACCACAAGAACAAAATCATGTTACGAAAGCAAAATTTCTCTTTCATGAATACCATTTTTGGACGCTTTCCCAGCCGAACTTTGGCGTTTTTGGCCTCGAAAATAACATCGAAGTGCAAAATGTCCAAGGTCAAATTTTGGCAAATCGACATCGGCTTACCTGCTGTGGTAAACGGTAAACGTTCGGCCGGGCATCAATTTAATAGCAAGAACGCATTTTCCACGGCCAGAAGAACATAATTGCAAATATTTATTTCTCCTACAAGTATCATTGTTGTAATAATTCAAAGCTATCCTGAGGTAATTGTGTATTTATGTTCCATTGATGTTGCGTATGTTTGGCTATTTTTCTGTATACTAAAGCGAAACCGCCGCGTGATCTCGGCGTAGTTACAACCACTGAATAAAGCTGATTCATAACACTCGGTGTTTCGCTATTCGAAAACAATGTTCTTCAAATCCTGCGTCAAATAAAAAGAAACTTTTCTTTTGCAAAATGCCCATTGGTGACCAGATCTCACTCTTTAATAAAAAGCTATCCACAAACACAACTCCACGCCTGATGCTTCGCCAGGTTTCACAGACGTGGACATGGATCATATATCTTTTCATGTTCGGAAGTTACAAATGCTATCTGTCATGACTAAAAACAAAATTTATAAGCCCTCTGAAAACTGAGAACTTAATGATTTCAATAGCTATTGCCAAATTAGTAGAGTCAGCAGAGTCAGATTCTCGGGAAATGCCCTGAACTTGTTATTTCGCTCGTGCTGAGTTGGAATATAGGTTTGTACGTAACAATTATCCACCACTGAGAATCACCGAATATCGACTAGTCCGGGTACACTGAGTTAAGGTTTCTATTTCGTTTACGGATTTTGTTCAGGGAAAAAACACACTTGATATTTTGAGCGACAATTTGAAGTCGTTGGGGTGAACCGCATCTGTCACCACGGTCAATTTTGTCACTTCTATAAACGGCCGTAAAAATATAAACAAAAGGCCCCATAATGTAAATTTCATGTGGAAATAAGCAAAGACATCGTTATATCGGCTGTAGGACTTACTTTATTCAGCTTTATCGTCGACCATCTGATCTGAGCAGTGGCATGAAATTCTTCATAACAAAATCGCGGTGAGCGGATGTCGAAGCGCACGATTTTCCCGCAACAATCCCCATTTTAGAGTAACAAATTTAGTCTAGCGTAGAATTTCAAAGTTACAAACGGAAAACTTGACTTGAAAGATCGTTAAAAGTAAAGGTCCTGAAGCATTTTTTAAACGGATGTTTTTTACGTTCCCGCATCATCGCTTGTTCGTTTTTTTTTTTTTTGGTTCAGTCTTCTTCGGCTTCTGAATTCTTATTGACTATTGCACGAAAGAATGCACATAAATTAAAAGTGCTCTCATTTGATTGGATAATTGCACGAAAGAATGCGAATTAATTAAAAGTGGTCACGCTTTTGGGCGCCGCACTGTAAGTAATAATTTCGCACAGGCTGTACTCGTGGAAGCCGCCATGTTGGATGCGCAAATATTAGGGACTAGGTTCTACAGATGATGATGATGGCGTCTCGTCCACACGGACAATTATCGGCATGTGGCAATTTTTATTTGCCACATAAAAACTAACACGCCAGCTTTTCAGCAAATACAGTTGTCACATAAAAATTGGTCATTTTTCATCATCTACACGGGCAAATAAAAATTGCCACATAAAAATTGCTCTTGTAGACGGGGCTTTACTGCCAAGCAGCCAGACTAATAACAAATTTAATGAGATAAAATAAAACGGAAGAGCATAGATCGCAGTTAGCATGGGTATCAAAACGTCTCCAGGTTACAATTTTAGAAGATACAGAGAAGTTGACATTTTGCTTAGATGCATTTATGAAATAAAATATCTACATGAAATTTCTGTGGTATGCGAAGATTACTAATCCAGTAGCTAACTGTCGTAAAAAAAAAAAGACCAAGCCAGTAATAATTTTACAACAATATTTTAATATAAAATTGATACTTTACAAGCAAAAAATGGTATTAAGTATTTTTTCTATTTAATAATTACCTGTGCATTGTTAGGGAACGGGCGGTTGTTTCGGCTAGCGGTTAAATATAATTAAATAAGTAACTAATGGTCATTTTGAAACAACGCCTAGCATTTTAGCTCTTGAAAAATAATTTTTTTTAAATATCCAGTGTTAATTACTTTTAAAACCCTTTCCTCCCTATCATCTATCATATCAAAAGAAACGAAAAAAAAAAGGTAAAAAGAAAAAAGAAAAAAAATTAGCAAACAAACAAAAACTTCACATACGCGACTCAAACCAGTGAGCTTCCGGACAGCGTTGGATATCTAAACTAACATCAAACTATTGCGCCATCGACACCTCACTTCGACACTTTTCATAACTTTTTTAACTAAGCTTGCCACAGATATTAATTCAACGAATTTCATTAACGTTCGTCAATGCCTTTCAGTTTAAATTGATAATTGTTTCTCTCATGAAATCATTATATTATAAAAAAAAAATATTATTATATGTTACCTTCTTAATTACATTCTTATTTATTAACATTATCATCATTGTCATTGCTTTATAGAGCTATATAAATTAACTTGCAAATTATTCTCGCTACAACAGAAGACCGTTGTTAGTACCAGTTCAAACACGTTTTGAAAAAACTCAAATGTGTCGTATTCTTTCTAAACACTATAAGGTAACTGCTAAACTGACTATTCAACTATTTGCGAAGTTTGAATAGGCGTTAAAAGAATCCAGGTATACTTGGATTGTCTTGTAGCAAAACTTGTATTGTTCCTGAAAAAAAAAAGAAAGAGAAAAGTAAAAAGTAAGAACGTATAGTTCAGTCTTTACATGGTAAAAAAAGATTACAAAATGCTTATTCAGATTGATTGATTTAAAAAAAAAGGAACTTCGCGAATTTACAAGAAAACACTTCTTTTTCTCTATTTCCCGACGTTACAAAAACGAAAATAACTCAACCCATCAAATAAATTTCTTCTGACCAACTTTTTACTAAAAAAATTACAAGTTTTTTGTTTATACTTATATAACTTTAGGGGACACAATATTAGTTTATCTAGACGTGCCCCTCTCCTCTCCTTCCTAATATAACGCGATTTAATTTAATTATTAACATCTGTAAAGGTTTGGAGTAAACAAATAAATGAAAAATGAAATAAATGAAATTGAATCTAGTTTGCTATTTCGTGTTGTCATGATCATGGCCCTGAGCTTGCCTTAAGGAATTAAGCTCGCATGATTATCTTTAAATAGGATGGAAAAATCGCCAAAGTGGTGAAAGTAAAGGCATATTTACTAAGGAAACAAAATAATTTGCTAAAAAAGTCAGCATTTATTTCTTGATTGCCTGTTACGGAATAAAATTTCATGAACTGTAATCCACTTCCATCCTCGAAACCCTGCACGTTATTTCTCGCATACTGCTTCTGTTTTGCTCTGTAAGATATTTTTATCTAATTAAGGTGGCTCCGTTGTTATTTCGGGCGCACTCGTCTATGACAAACTTTGTCTCATAACTTTTCCGGCTCTAAAGCGATGCTTCTAAAACTTTGCAAAAATTTACAGCTATTACCTAGCAATAATATGATAGAATTCGATTTTCATGGGAAAAAATATATTTAGTGATAATCGGGCTTAAATGAACCCCCTTTTTGAACAAAATCGCACCCTGTGAAAAATTTTGCTGTTATATTTTTGTTAAATTTCTGGAATCAGCCTACATTGACTTAATACATACCCTTACCAAGTTTCAGCAAAATCGTTGGAGCAGAAATGCGGAAGAATTAACGCCATCAAAATTTAGCCTTAAAAAATTCTCTTAAATTTTAAACACTTCATGCTCTTTGACTAAACAATCTACGAACTCAAATTTATGGGAGAAGCCTTCCCAATGCTTGCTAAATCTGAATTGTAAGCCGATTACAAATCGTGCGAACCGTTAAAAAGTATTCACTAGTTCTGTAAATGTTATAAAATTCTCCAAAACCTACTCAAATCTTCAATGCTGCGTTTTCCATCATTTTTCAAAAATTATCCTGCAGTTTGGTGTCAGACTCCTTCCACATAAATATCAAGGTACTACAATACTTTTACATCGATCGTTCTTTGCTTAGAAGGGCTTGCAATTTGAGAAATAGTTGTTTTTTATAAGCTGCTCCGCATCTGAGCTCAGGCGAAGCTGACAAGTAGTTTACAGAGTTTTGTTTATGAATACGAAATGAGCACGTGTGGAATTTATTCTAATAATTCGCACCTTTATCAGGGGGGCAAACGAAATATGCGCGCTAGTTACCCCAGGGGCGGGGAGGGAGGGAGCATGTACGCTCCATTAGAAGTTTCCATGGGGTGCATTGTTTTTAAATGCGGGGACTACGCTGACTACGCGCGCATATCATGTACGCCCCCCTAACTAAGGTGCGAATTCTCAGAATAAATTCCACACGTGCTCATTTCGTATTCATAAACAAAACTCTGAAAACTGCTTGTCAGCTTCGCCTGAGCTCAGATGCGGAGTAGCTTATAATCCCAACAACTATTACTCCAATTGCAAACCTTTCTAAGCAAAAAACAATCGATGTAAAAGTATTGCAGTACCTTGAAATTCATTTGGAAGGAGTTTGACTCCCAACTGCAGGATAATTTTCGAAAAATGACGGAAAACGCAACATTGGAGACTTGAGTAGGTTTTGAAGCATTTTATGATATTTACAGAACTAGTGAATACTTTTTAACGGTTCGCACGATTTGCAATCGGCTTATAATTTAGATTTAGCAAGCATTGGGAAGGGTTCTCCCAGAAATTTGGGTTCGTAGATTGTTTTGTCAAAGAGCATGAAGTATTTAAAATTTTAAGAGAATTTTAGGGCTAAATTTTGATGGCGTTAATTCTTCCGCATTTCTGCTCCAACGATTTTGCTGAAACTTGGTAAGAGTATGTATTAAGTCAATGTAAGCTGATTCCAGAAATTTAACAAAAATATAACAGCAAAATTTTTCACAGGGTGCGATTTTGTTCAAAAAGGGGGTTCATTTAAGCCCGATTATCACTAAATATATTTTTTCCCATGAAAATCGAATTATATCATATGATTGCTAAATAATAGCTGTAAGTTTTCGCAAAGGTTTAGAAGCATCGCTTTAGAGCCGGAAAAGTTATGAGACAAAGTTTGTCATAGACGAGTGCGCCCGAAATAATAACGGAGCCACCTTAAGTTGTAGACATGTATACATATATACTATGAAAATAAGGTAAGCGAAATCATGTTTTAATAATTTCATTAAAATATCATGCGAGTAAGTGCGAAGTTATTTTTTATGACAAAAGTGTGTTAATCCTTTCATCCCCAGAGTCAATTATGGAGACATGCAGTGCAGTTCTAACGTTTGAGTCTGTTGACGAAATCCTATGGTGTGACCATTCAAATGAAACCTCTTCGGCAGTACTTTTGCATGGTACCATTTGTTTTTCAATATTTTACAAAATGAAATTTGGGATTTTACTTCAATTTTTATGTTGGGCACTCTTGGGAGTTAAAGGATAAACGTAGGGTACAGGCATCTTACCACATTTGCTACAGCACCAGGTCTTTTGACTCGAATCAGTTTGACGGTCTGAAACACATCGACAGTTTGTTCATTCTTGATTCGCTCAACTGTTGACATTATGGTAGATACGACACCACTGCGACCAACACCGTCACTGCAGAAATTAATGTCACCATAAGCTTAACTAATCTATACACCTAGAGTTATGTAAGTATATGACGTTTATGACTAAAACAACTAAAAGGGCTTAATATATATAGACAGTTTATAAAACCCTTTGTTTCCGTCTAATTCTCCACTGGTAAGGAAATATCAAGGTGAAAAAGATTACCATCAGGAAAACAACCTAAATCTTAGAGTCAACTGTCATATATATATTTTTTGATGCAGGCTCTGTTCCATCCGTGGGTGGTCAGGATAAAAGGATCGGTGACAGCATCTTAGAAAAGTAACGGGGATGCCCGGGGAGGGGGACTCCCTTTTTTTAATTTTTTTTTTTATAAAATGCTAAAGTGAACAATAGTCCATGAAGAATGAAAAAACTAGCATATGCAGCAATGCACTATGATAGATGTCCCCATGACCTAATCAATGGTTCACAGCAAGGAGAACTGGAGTGCAGGGGCAGAGCCTCATACACATGACATAAGATACTTATGCACCCTGCTCTTAAAGGATGCGACACCATTCACAGTGATGTTACCAACTACATTATTGGGCAAGCTGTTCCAAACATGAACTGCTGTATGGATGAACGTTCGGCCGGTAGAAGCCGTTCTGGACACTGGTACTGCAAGAGCATGGCAAGGCATTGACAGGCTGGAACGGGTGGCTCTCCTAAATGATTATATATATGGCTGAGGGAGCAGAGCACGAAGGTCTGTCGGGCATGTGCTGGTGTGCATTTTATAGAGGACTGTAGCTGCTGCCACCTGACGTCTCAGGTGGGCTATACGGGGATGCGCCACCCGAAAGGGGTACCTTTTTGAGGCTGGAGGTATATGAAAGGGTCGGAAATTCAAAACCCTTTCCTATTCTTCGTGAAATCCCTACCCTTTCATATACTTCATGAAAGGGTAGGGATTTCACGAAGAATAGGAAAGGGTTGTGAAAACACGAGTTGAAGCACAAAAAAAGGGTAGGGAAAAATGTCATTTAAGTATTATAAAAAGGCCTCTCAAAATATATAAAAAAGATGCACGTGAAGGCTATATGAAAGGGGTACCATTTTCAATAAAAGGTATATGAAAGGGTAAGGGTTTGGACCTCGGGGAGGAGCATCCCCGTACAAAACTTTCTTAAGTACCCCCACCCCCCGGGCATGAATGGTGGTTGGATGATCAGAATCTCGTAATATGAATGTGACCCCTATTGTTTTTAGACCCTAAGAAGTACCAAAAGAAAACACTGGCAAGTACGTTTATGAAGTATGTTCATCGACGGTTTCTTCTTCCAAATGAAATTTTTATAACAATTGCATGCATTGCTACCTTACTGTCATCCTAAAATGTACCCTGATAGGTACTACTTAAGACTTTTCGGATCTGAACACCCAAAAAGATACAAAAACCGCAATTAGAAATCCCTAAAAGGTACGACAAACATCTCTGTCACTTTTAGACCGTTTCCATTGGCAGGATCGATCCCATACTACCATCACGGTCTTCTGACTCTGTACAGATTGGATCCATACAAGTCTTGTACGGACACATTTGGATCCGTGCAACTTTTGTAACCTTGCAGTTTGAATACATACAACTTCTGTAACGGCACCGTGTAAACATAGCCAAAATCAAAAAGACTGTCAACATACCTGCATTGAAAAACAATGACGCCATTTCCTGTTTGTTGCTGAGACTTCTGTATAGCGGTTAGCAATTGAATGATTTCCTGAGGATCTGGGCAGGCATCAGGATCAGACCACCCAGTGAACTGTAAATGTTGAACGGTTGACTTCTTCTTGGGAGGCTAATGAATGAATGCATATAAATTATCGTCAACATAATGCGTACAAGGTCATTTTTAGTAAACCGACACAATGACTACGAATAACCCACTCTAGAAAGCTGCCATTGCTTATGCCAATCGACAGAACAAACGGAAAATAGATTACAGAAATATGGTGCGTCAAGAAAAGGGGTGCTCATATGAGACTTTATATGTTTACAAGAAACTGATTCATTCGTAGACCAGCAAGGCTTATTCCAGGTGGCAAACCTACTACAGTTTATTCAGATAGGTATAACCAGTGCTTGTCAATCTGTTTCGATCGTTCTTATATAATCACTTGATTATATAATCCGACTCTTGTCGATCTTATGTAATATTCCCATGTAGGTAGCTGATGAAAAGAAAGTCAACAGTCTTTATTGTAATCACGCTCTTCTTTTTCTTCGTTATCTATCTATTATCATGCAGTCTCAAAAGAGAAAACAAAGGAAACGAAACCTGAATATATTATATCAAAATAAATGAGTAAAAGCCTTGACCCCGAGTCAGGAATTGTTCGGTTGAATGTAAGCTAGGAGGAAAAGCCATTATTTTTTGGTAAAAGTATTCCTATCTTTATCAATTATGCAGCCTTAAAGCTTTTAATGGGCCTGATCTAACAAACAAAAATGTTTCTTTTCTTTTTAGCTTAGTCCTATTGATTGACCAAAAATCCAGCTCAAAAAGGTAAAAACTCTTACTAATCATTTTGGTCAACTCGACAAATGATTGAAAGAAATTATAAAAGGAACAACAAAGCAACAGATTTTCATCAGTAGCTTAAAAATTTCCGCGTGCTCATATAACTCAATAATGCACTCGGCGCGTTTTAAATTTCTTTAATACAATGAATGCATTGCAATGCAATACATGTAATACAATACAATGCAATATTATGCAATGCAACGAATTCAATGCAATCCAATGCAATATAATACAATATAATACAGTGAAATGCAATGCAACGTAATACAATACAATACAATGCAATACAACACAATTTATTAACGTCGAGATGTATGATGAAGTTGCCGTACAATCCGTGAAAAGACTCGCCGTAAAAACTTCCGACAATGCTGCATCACTACCGGAGAGGACTGCACGATACGTTCATTACAATGTTTACACCACACTATCGTTAACATGCATAACAGTGAGAACCACATTTAATTAACTAATGCTTTGAAAAGCTCTACAGATTACCACACACTTTAACTTTAACTTACTGACCAATTGGTCGGTCTGAAGGACCTGTACCCTTCAAAGTTATCAAGAGAGATACAACTTACCTCTGCATCCAAAACACTGAACTTCCTGGTCGTTATGTTCTTGGCGGTGGATTCTGATAGCATTTCCAAAGTTATGTTTTGATACCTGGCAACTCCTGAAGAGGGCCAGTATTGCGGATAAACCTACAAAAATTTAAGCAATTATATTAGCAAAGATGAACAGTCACCCAATATTAAACATTAGGGAATAAGTACGTTTCTTTATGTCTATATCTGAGTGGTAGCTACGGAGAGGAAGTGCCATCAATGTTGTTTCTCTCCACCCAGGTGTATAAATCGGAAACAAGGACATAATGTTGGGGTAGGCCTGCAATGGACTAGCATCCCATCCAAGGAAGAGTAGCTATTAACCTAGCTGCTTCATGCTTCAGAAACTGGGTTATGCTCCGATTGGGTGGGTTGTTTGTGGCTCTTGTGTGGCTTTATCAATCTTATATACAGTCACCGCTGGTTGAAATCAAAGGCTCCCTGCGAGCCTTGTCGTGAATATGAAACAACCATCGGACCTCTTCCTACCCTACACAAGGTGAGACCATCCCTTATGTTGCAGATCCACGTACCAAAATCTTTTACCAAAGAAGGACCTCTAAAACCTTCGTGTGTAGCTGAGGGAGTCCTGGGTTATTCTCCGGAGCGTATAGCAAACACGTGGCAGGTAAAATCCACTGTCAGTGATTTTTATCAGCTGCTTTTAAAGATGAATTACAGTCCGTACTGCGTAATCTTAGCTCGGCAAATTGTGTTTGTGAGCCTCACACGAAAAATGATTACTAGCGAAAATGAAAAAATCTTACCTTTTCTTTCATTATTAATGTCAGATATCCTTGCCAAACAATAATAACAAGTAAAAGACGTTTCAGCTCATCGAGCATTCGTAAACACAACGGCCGTAATGGCGGACTCGGTTTACTCCCATTTACTCCATGTATGTTATTACCGAAGTGTAACATATCAACAAATTCAAAACAAAAATAAATATAAATTTAATATAAGTTTGCCAGGTTACCAATGGTTTACGATGAGCGAGTGACTTTTCTCCAGTAACCGCAATAAGTCGTATTCACGACTTAAAAAGGAAAATAAGTGACGGAGTTGCTCTGAATGCAAAGCACAGAGGGTGCATAAACAAGTGTCCCGGACCTTCATGCATATGCTGACAAATTAACTAAGCTTAGTTGAATGTTATTATGTTAAATACCCCGCGAAAAGATCGAGTAGGGGTTTGGGGAGCTCATCGAACTGATATACCCCTTATTTCGTAGTGATGGAGTATTTTTGGGTAACTGTAGTCTACCTCTTTTCCTTCTTTTAAGCTGTTCAACATCACCACCGTGCAGATATCATACTGTGATACCATTCGCCAGAAGTCATTAATAGTGTTGTCCAGTGGCGCTTGAGTCAGGACGTACGCATTGCGTTGACTGTAGTCCTATTGTGGGATGACAAGTTACAGGTGTAAATTATTATGTACGGCTACCGACTGTCAAGGGATAAAATATATCTTCAATTGTTACTTATTACTTTGATTTTTTTTCTTATTGCCGGAAACATTTATTTTACAACAACCGATTATTGCCTACACAAATTGTTTCTCTAATTCTAGTCAACCGAAATAAACTACAGTTGAACTAACTTAATACGGACACCAAAGCTGTTAGGGAGAGGTCCGTATTATGGTGATCATTAATATAACGTTAGTTAAAAGGCTTCAATGCAAACACACATTAAACGCACATAAACCCTCGGTCGTACAAGGGGGGGGGGGGGGGGGGGGGGGGGGGGGTGTGGTTGCCACCCCCCTCCTTAAGGTTTTTCTCACATATTTTCAAGACCAATTAAGATAAGCATATGCCGTTTTCAGTAGCTGTTCATTTATCCTTGAGACACATCTTGGTAAAGTTTGGCAACAACCGATTGATATGGTAACGAGATATGACGTCATAAGTAACATGTGGTCAAGCCATTTTTGAATAAAAATACGTGTTTTTTACCTTTTTCAGTGGAAAAAAAAGTATAAAATGCTACCAAAAGCATCAAGATGTTTAATTGTATGTTATTTTGCAACTCTAGCAAACAATATTTGCAATATCCGCAATTTCCCTAAAATTTTGAATTTTTGGTAAAATCCAAGATAGCGGTCATCTTCGCGGCCATTTTGGATGACGTCACGGACCCCAGCAGCGCCACAACCCATAATAGTTACCTTATCTTGTAGAGCACATCGCGGGCTATCTATTAGATGTAAAATATTTCCGAAATATTGCAACATCGCAAAAAACCCAACGGGGGGGGGGGGGGAGGGATGCAACAACCCCCTCCCCCTTGAACCACGAAGGGGGTATAAGTTTGCGTGTACGTCCGAGGGTTAAACAGTGTATATGTATACTTACATCGACAAAAGAGGCGTTGATGTAGTCTTTTTCTGGCTCAGAAGACTTCAAGAAGAGTCTAGCACTATCCACTATAATAGAATGGAATAGTAATAGATTATTAAAACGTTTAAAATGTACTTATTATTCATTTTGTCTAAATGTACATATATCTAAACTCAGTGACTTGACACATGTTACTATTCGCGAATGTAGTTTTTAATATTTTTAACTTGGTTAGTTTTTTACTATTATTTTTTTTTATTTTTTATTTATTTTTTATTTATTTATTTACACAGGGCCTCGCAGAATACCACTATGATAGTGAATTGAGCTCCCTGTATAAAGATTGTTATTATTATTATTATTCGTTGTTATTATTATTATTATTATTATTATTATTCGTTATTATTATTATTATTATGGTTGATGATTTAATTAAGGAGAAATAAAGGATTATGGTTTTTAAATTAAAAAAATATATATTATAATCATTATTATTATTATTATTATTATTATTATTATTATTATGAGGATTTTTTCACAGAGTTTTTTCCCTGGGGCAATATGTCTAGTCAGGTCTCCTCCCGAGACCTTAGACTTCCATCACTTTCCTTAGGATATGTGATTCTCCTTCATTTATCGATGCAGAGAAAGTTTGCACTTACAGGGAAACAAAATTATAGCCTCGCTCTCTACTGATAGCTTTTGAATTTATAAAATAAATAATTATCTGAAATATCTCAAAGGGACTGTACCACGCTTTGTGCATATTTCTATTGTTTTACTAAAGTCATTGAAGATTCAAAAATAACTTTAAAAAAATAATAAGTAAAGCACAATTCTGCAAGGGAATGGTCAATGCTTTGTTGCGTAAGTTAATAATTTATCCTAAAGGCCAACGATTAATTCGCTTTAGCACTCATAGCTGATATCCTTGTCAACCGGTCTCGAAATGAAGCCAACTTGTAGCGTTAAGCCCGAATATTAAAATATGAAACAGTTATCTATTCTGTTCAGGTAACTTAAACCAATTACAATACTGGGGATTTAAAATAAAGAAAAGTTAACACTTGCATGGAACAATGTTCGGAAATCTGTTCTTGTTTATGTTTGCTGGTTTCAATGCTGCATTTGTCTCATCTTCTGAGCCTTCAGACTCATTGATCAGCTGTAGATGCTAAACAAAAACGTATAGTAATTAGCAAGTTCAAAGACGCTTGTCGCTGAAAACATTTGTTTTTGAACGAAGCAAAAAAAACTTCAAATGAAATAACCGTGGCTATCGCTTGGGCTGTGTAGCTCAACATTCGTGGTACCCTTCAAATTCTCACTGCCACGTTATCATCCACTTTCTCTTTCCATGCGGTCATGCAGCTAACGGTAGAGCGACGGGAGATCTAATCCGGAATTCGTGGGTTCGAATCTCACCGAAGTCAACGAATGCTCTCTTTGCTTCCTGTGGTCCCCACTTTCTACTTGGGCTAGCTAACGCTGACCAGTAGATAATTTATGGGTTGTTATGGGCACTACAATTTTAATTCTCTAAATACTTGTTTGCATCACTTGTACACCATGGCTCAACATTCATTTTAGCCTTGGCTAAAGCTTTAACAGTTAAAAAAAATACATCTAAGGGTAAAGATTGGTAGCCAAAAATGTGAACAATTGATAAAAGCAAACCCAAAACATACAACTATTTTAAATCTTTTCTTTTTCGCGACAAGCTGTGATCGGAAAACCACACATGAATCCTAACAAAATGCTGGGGTAACAGTTCGATGAACTCATATCCTGTAAATGAGAGGGCGGAGAGGGGAGGGGAGGCGTAGTATTACGCATAGCGTTATGCTACAGAGATAAATTGAGTGCTAGCACCGGCGCTTCATCTGGCTCATTCAGTTCGTTAAATAGGACTATGGTCCTATAAAGGACTCTCTAACCCCTTATTTTCCAAGAGTGAAGTAAAATAGTTCAAGTATAGTCTAAAATACTACCTTGAATTCTTGAGCATATCCTGTTTGTTTGGACGCCTTGTCAACCCTAGCGAGCTTGTTCATTCTTATGAGTAAGTCGTGCGAGGCAATCTCTGTATTTCCACAAACCAGAGCTTCCATCACAGCTTGATGAAGAAACACATACTGTTCCTGCAGAGGGATAAAATTACACAGCAGTGTTCAGAATTCATGCTTACATCACGCGCTTACATCGCAGACCATAATAAGTGCTACATAAACCGAACGATCTTAACTTTCCTATAGCCTGTGGTCAACTGGAAAGTGTCATGTTACTTCACAAAATGAAAACAACCTTGTATTTTCATCAAATTATTAGTGATCTTAGAAGGGAGAAAACATAATATTGCATACTGAATTTGGTATCACCGGCTTTCAAGAAACGCAGTCCAGACCCCTGATATGATAGAAAATGACGGGTATCACAGAAACCATGTCTTATTTAAGCTATTTTATTACAATTACACATAATTAAGAAGTTTTCTTACTTCCTTCTGTATCATATGAGGGCGCTGTCTGCGCATGACCTGCACGTAATTGTGGATAAACACACTGTTCTGCTTCTTGGCACTTTCCAACATGGCGTCAATACCAATAAATGTACCCGTTCGTCCAACACCAGCACTGTATAAAAACAACAAAAGGTGTATTAAAAATGTTAAGGTATGTTATGTCTCCGTCAGGTGATGGAGTCCCCTTCATGTGGAAGGAATTTAAGTTTATTGACATTCACATCAGACTCCACCCAACAACATCATATAGAGACAAATTTATTGAAATTCCTAAAGTGTGGATGACTGCGATCAAGAAACACAACAGCCGATCGGTACCATCACGGACCTCCGAGGGAACTGTTTCTAACTTGAGTAATGAGGATCGAAATCCACCGGTCCAACAGAACTATATAGTGATACATAGAGTGTTTCATATCAAGGCGACGCCATCGCCTTATAAAGACCCGCAGTAAGAGGTAAAAACGTTGCGATCCACATCTAATGTAACCTTACCGTGATACAAACGGCAAGAAAGCTATCATTCAAACGTTTTATGTACTCTGTTTTTCGTAATAGAGAAGAGGTATAAAAAGGCCAACAGTCGCAAAAATTGCGCTTTACGAACGGCTTGCAGTACAAGCTGTTTCCTGGAATGTTGTATCACGCGATAATCGGTTGTTATATTTTACGTGTAATAGTTCCTTTGAAATGAGTTCACTCAATTGAACTTAAAATTTTCAATTTACCTGCAGTGCACAACAAGCGGCCCACCAGTTAGTTGATGTCTAACATGAACCTTCCATCTGAATGCCAATAGAGCTGTGGAGTGATGGGGGACTCCCCTGTCTGGCCATGTGGTGTAATGATACTGAAGTACCTCACGTTTCTCAGAGCCCTATACAGCAAAATCTCAATGTCGTGAGTTGTTTAAATACCTTGTTTGAGCCATCTGCATGAAGTGCAAACTTACCAAAGCTGGATTATACACTAAAGACGTCTTACTTAATGTGGGAGTTCGATGATTTCTGTGCGTCATTTAGTTTGCTGGTATGAGTCCCGATTGAGGTCAGAAAGCTTTAATTATGGGTGTTCTATTTTTTTCCACTGGTTGTGAAAATAACCATATCAATTTTATATTTTAAATTTCACAACTCATTTATTTTACATTGTCTTACCTTCACCAAAATAAATGTTCGGATGAGGTAATCAGCGAAGGTTTCAGTATTTTGAACAGTGACGGTAATGGCGCCAAACTTGGAAGTATTCTCCGGCCAATACTGTTCACACTTGACCTGAAAAAAAAATATTTAAGTCTTATGGCACTGAATTAAAATGGATGTCACGGCATCAGCATGTGCAAAAAGATAGATATGTAAAGAAAAGGAAAGAAATAGAAACAGTGGGTGAGGAACTTCAATTTGAACGTTATTGTTTAATATTTAAACACGGTGGATACATTTAGTTGATAAAAAGGTAAATCAAAGGCTCCTAAGAGCCAACCCGTGAATAAGAAATGCAAACGCGTAATGCAATATTGCGGTAAGCTAATGTTTTCACACTGACACGGTTCGATATTTTTTAAAAATGAAACGTAACGATTATTGTGGCATTGTCTTTTGCGACATGTACTTACGGTGCCCCATTTTGTGACGCGCGGCATAATAATTTGCATGATCATAACTGGTCGGCAGTGATTGGTCAACAGATTTAGCTTTGGGAATACTTGGGTCTCTTCACAAAATTCAGCTACTGTCAATCAAACGTTGGAAGTGTGAAGTAAATATCAAGGTGCGATAAAGTTAACAATAGCGCCTCGCTCTTCACAATTCTGAGTTAGCTGAAGTAATTTTACGCAGAACAGGGTTTTTTAAAAAGTTGTTCAAATAGAGAGCGCGATGCGCGGGTCACTCACTTGCAATCCACTGCTCTCGTTCTTGTTAAAGGCGGGCCGCGCTCTTTACAAAGCATTTTGTCACAAATTCGTGTGCAGCGATATTTTTTATTTGACTCGATAGACTCGCGATGTTCAAAACGTTATCTGAGTTAGATTAAGTAATTTTATGCAGAACAGGGTTTTTAAAAGTTGTTCAAATAGCGAGCGCGATGGGCGGGTCACTCGCTTGTAATTCACTGCTCGCGTTCTTATTAATTCGTATTAAAACATTTTGTCACAAATTCGTGTGTAGCGATATTTTGTATTTGACTCGATAGACTCGCGATGTTCAGAGAGCGATGCAAAACGTTATATGAGTTAGCTGAAATAATTTTACGCAGAACAAGGATTTTAAAAAGTTGTTCAAATAGCGAGCGCGATTGGTCGGGTCACCGACTCGCTTCGCCGGCCGCGCTCTTTACAAAGCATTATGTCACAAATTCGTGTGCAGCAACATTTTTTGTATTTGACTCAAAAGACTCGCGATCATTAGAACATGTATTTTTTAAAGTTGTTCAATTAGTGAGTGCGATGCACGGGTCACTCGCTTGTATACGGCACCGCTCCATTCTTTTACTCGACCGGTTAACGACCGTTAACACTGCCCAGGTCAGGAAAATAACAAGCAAAATGCAAACTGCCGCCTCGAGCAGGCTCATACCCGAGGGACTCGATATTGTTTGTGTTGAGATAATTATTCAAATTTGGATCCGTTTAAATCGATCAAAGAATATAAAAGGTTAAGTTATATTTTTATCCATTCAGTTGCTAAAATCTACTTTGGAACAACATGTCGAAGCGTGCCAGACATCATCTCGGCTTTTACGCATCGTTATTGAATGATGTTATCGTTATGTTTCTCGTTAAAGCGCTGATTTTCAAGAGTTTGCTACGAGCGTTATAGCCTCGAAATTATAATTTTGCTTTATTTCCCTTTCAAACCAATTCCCGATTTAGAGATTTAAAGTGCTGTTTTATTTATCACCTCAATTTCAATGCTTAATTGCGGCGGCATGCGCCCTATTGTTTTTGGAGGCGGACCTTCGAATTTCGCGGGAATTTCAAAGCAAGTCCGTTCTATTGTCATGCGAGTCTCCGAGAAGAGGGAAAGCAAGAAACGTTGGGAAGTTCGATTTTGCGACCACTTTAAACCCGTATTTTCACTTGAAACTTGTCATAAGGCTTCTTTAATGAACAAACAATCAAAGCCATATGCTAACTTTTAAGATGAGCACTATAGGGAAGAGAAATTCGGCCTCGAAATATTTTCCCATACAAAAACATCCCTGAAATAGACCAAATTCGAGCAAAATTTGCGACCGGTTTCACTGTTGGTAAAATATCGGAAAATATCTCATTCTTTCCATTGATGTCTCATCTGCAAAAGCCATATGCTAACTATTGTGAAACTAAACTAGTAAGCTCGTAAACTCGCAAAACGTGCGCGCTGTTGGCCATCTTTAGGTCATTTTTTTTATTGTCTGAGCGTCTGGCATCCTGATTGACTTTCAATTTTCGCGCGAGTCACGCATGAAAGTCCCGGATGTGTCGCGCCATTCTGGGCGATGGAACGCCCAAAAGAAAAGAAAAAAAAAAACAGTTCATCTCTTTCATAATGTCCAGTCCGAATAACTCGCGCCTTCCGACTGTCATTCCCGGCGACCACTAGACCATCGAGGTACACAAACTTAGATAAGTCTAAATTTAATTGTTTCAAGGTAGAAACGCATCAAAACGTGACTCAGTTGAAAAATACTTACGCGAATCCAGCGATAACAATAGCTGATTTGTTGTAAACGAATATAAAGATGTTTTGCATTTGTAGTTACTACAAATGCGAAACATCTTTATATTCGTTTACAACAAATCAGCTATTGTTATCGCTGGATTCGCGTTGTTCTTGTTGCGAAACGCATTCGTAACAAAGCACTGCGCCACTAAGTTTACAGCTGATGGATGGAGCGAGTGAGTGAGTAAGTGAGTGAATTAGCCACCGTTACCGATAACCCGTTCATTACGCTTGCGCGTATTCACGAGTTAAAAATTGAACTGGTTTTTACGTACCAGATCTTAAGATCGGTGCTTTGAACCCTGGCCACTGCCTTCGTGTTGTTTCTTTCGACAAGAAACTTTGCTCAAACTTTATCCTTTGCCCCTCTTTACCCAGTTGTATAAATGGGTACCAGAGACATATTACTGGGGGTAACTTTACGATGGACTGGAATCTCATCCAGGAGGAGTAGCAATACTTTGGTTACTCCATGTTACAGAAACAGGCTCAGGTAAGCACTGGCCGTGTCGACCGTCACTGGCTCGTGTGCAATTGTACCTATTACCTTTAACATTCTTTAGGGTACTCTTACACATATGAGTACGCCACCTTACACGCGGTACGTTGCTATATGCGTACATTCTCAAGCGTAAAGCATAAAAATACATTAACAACTCATGTAAACTTGTTATACCCAAAACTGACAATTTAGTATTACGAGAGAGAAATTCAAGTTTACCTTTCCTTGCTCAAACGTATTAGTCAGCATGACAATGCTTTTGCAGTTCTCTTGCCAGATCATTCGCCAGAAGTCATTGGTTGTTACCTTATTTGGACCTAAAAATGCAACAAAATGTACATTGTAGGAACACAAATAAGAAAAACATGTGAATGATCAAGCCGTATTACAACGTCTAGCAGTTATAAAAAGTAGAAAATACGTCTCGGTACTCGATACACATTATTATCTAAGCTCATTGTCCTTTTCTATTCATCGTCAAGATATAAAAACGTAAAGCAAGACAATACGCTGCAGGAATATGGCAACGTGTAGCAGCAGCTTATGGAGCAGAAAACAAGTTGCAACATTGCGCTTACAGCGGTTTAATTTTAATGGAATGTGTCTTAGAGTTTGTATTACTACGCTTTATGGTTGGTTAAAAAAGTGCGTTAATTCCTGAACTAAGAATAGAGGTATAGAAACGGAAACCAATTGTGTCTTTCTCGTGCGCGTTTGTCCGCACTTTGCGGCAGTATCCCGCATTTACCCATTAGTCCACTGGATTGCCTGCTTTTGTTTCTTTTATAATTGGCCACAGTGATAAATTCACGTTCATTTAAAAGGCACTCTATGACTTATGATATAGCGGAGAATTGAAGTCGTTATTTCCCTGCAGTTTTTAGCGGTTGGCTACTCAAGATAGGGATACTAATTAAGGCATACTCAGAAGCCGCTTTAATGGAAAAAGAAGAGCTTTCAGGGATAAAATCTTGCTTCGAGGATGAGAGCAATGCGGGGAGATGTTTGCCATTTCGGGTTTCAGAACTGAAAAAGCGCAGATTTAAGCTTAAAGAATTTCCAACAGTGGAGGGACTTAAAGGTAAAACAAAATACATTTTTCGATGGGAATTTATGTTGATATCAATCTGTGATTGACTTTTTCTTTGTGTTCTCGCTAGTTTTGGAGAATTGTTTTTGAAACGTTCTCAAATTCAGTCGTATTGATTTCTTTCATCGAAGACAGCTCGGCCTCGATGAGCTATAAATATATGGTTAGCGTTTGCTTTTAAACTTATGGAGATTTTAATAAAATTTTTTGAAAGAAGATTGTGTTGTCCATTTTTATGTGTTTGTTCATTCATTACATAGGTTGAAAAGCGATTTTATGGAAACAAAACAAGACTTGAATTTTATTATAGTTCTAACTTCACTCGAGTGGCCGTATGCAAATATGTTTGTGTAATTTTTGCAATTTTGATTTCCAAATCAGTTTCTCGGACAATTTTTGATAAGCAAAAGGTGTATTTTATTTGGAAATTAGTCGTACTAGTTATCTAGACGGAGAAAAATTTTATTCGGAAATTTTGTTTTTGTTTTTTGTGAACTTTTGTACGGTCTAAATGTACTGTGCAGATGGTCGCGTAATTATTTACTTGAGAATTGCTAAAATTAAGAAATAGCCCGGTCGTCAATTTTATTCTTGTGCTTCCGACCTTTCACCTCAGTTAAGTTTATCATCGGCTTTCTGTTCCAAGAGCTACGCTGTTAGGCTCAGCCTATCTATATATATTAGGGCGTAAGGCACGTGCAGTGAAATCTAGCAGTGAAATCGAATGACTGAGGCATGTTCGTGCCTTTTAAATGAACGAGAATAGAGGACCTTTCATTCGTTTGCTTCCACGGGACTTAATTAAAAGCCTTTTGACTAGTATTGCGCGCAAGGAAATTTCATTTTTTGCTGAAGTAGACAAAGGGTGCATATCTTTAGGACAATTTAGTTTTATCGACTGAGTCGATAAGGTAAATTGACCACCGTAAAAAGATTCAAATTGCTGACGTTTCGAGCGCTAGCCCTTCGTCGGAGCTACGACGAAGGGCTAGCGCTCGAAACGTCAGCTATTTGAATCATTTTACGATGGTCAATTTACCTTATCGACTCAGTCGATAAAACTAAATTCTCGTGTTTCATCCCCCCACCGACGCAGCACCACAGTTTCTCTAGAAACTAACCTCATATCTTTAGGATACCCAACAACAAAGGATTGTGCAAAATGTTTTACCTTGAGTTGCAATGTAGCACATTGTCTTTTCATCGTACGTCTAAGCAGAACGAAGCAATAAATTAAAAAGACGATATAAGTATTTGGCTAATGATGGGAACATACAAGTACTGCTAAAGAGAACTATGTAATATAAAAATGCAATAACTTTATTTTATAGTTTGAAATGTGATGTGTATATATATTATATTATATATATATATATATATATATATATATAGGCAGAGGTTGCCTCTTTTGCTTGAGCTGTTGTACGGTGAATGCGAAGACAGGATGCGCCATGAAATATAGTGTTCGATGTTGTTGTCTTTGAGAGTCCAGATGTACTTGCTTAGCAAAAGATGCAACCTCTGCCTTAAGGAAAAATTTCTAATAATTTGCCGACCGAAAATTTCTACACTTAACAAACGTAATGAACTCGTGTCTTCTTGCCGCCACAGAAACAAAGCCCTCCTACGCAACAGCTGAACTGTTAAACTTCGCGCCGCATAGATTAGATATATGTTTGTTATTGTTATTATGTAAATTATTTTTGTATATAAGAAGCGATGGTAAAGAATATTCTTATTAAATCCCCTGATGAGTGGGCAACCACGAAACAGGCTTGTCGGGATGAAAGCGTAGTTTATTTGTTTCTTTCCTCCACAAACACACACATATATATATATATATATATATATATATATATATATATATATATATATATATATATATATAGACGGTTTTGAAGTTGCCTGAGCCAACGAAAGATGTCATACCAAAAGGATCACAATAATGGATTCACAGTCCGGATTCGGTGGATATAATAAAAAACTAGTTAAAAAGACCGAAAATGGACAACTTTTGGTATAAAAAAAATGTAAAAATTTAGTTAAAAACGTTTCGGTCTCTCGACCTTCATCAGTTGTAGATAATGTTGAAAGGAAGTGTAGTTGTAGAAAGAAAGAAGAGTGCCCATTGAACGGAGAATGTCTAACTAAAGAAATAGTTTATCAAGCTACCGTCAAGACGCAAGAAAGTGCAGAGACCTATATAGGTTTAACAGCTAACGAATTTAAAACTAGATGGCGTAACCATAAGGCGTCATTTAACAATGAAAATAGAAAGAACGATACGGAATTAAGTAAATATTTATGGTAGTTAAAGGACCGAAAACAGGAATATGACATCACCCGGAAAATTCTAGCAAAAGCCAAGGCATATTCGAATCAAACGAAACGATGCAATCTGTGTATTGCAGAAAAACATTTGATAATAACTAAACCGGAAATGGCTTCGCTAAATAGGAGAAACGAGCTTATTTCAACGTACAACTATAACGCCCCTGAAGAAGGCCGTGATGGCCGAAACGTAGGGTCAATAAAGCACAATCAAGTCAAGACATGGAGTTGGAAGCTTGATAATTACAACTCATTCTATATATATATATATATATACATATAGAAATTTTCTATCTAAAATTGTATATATATATATAAGTTGACACTGGCTAAAAATGTTGTGTTGGACGTTTCGGCAACTACTGTTGCCTTCTTCAGCAAAAGATAAAATGCAAATGTCTAACGGCGTCCTGATGGTATACGATATATGCAAATATTAAATAGCACCTCGAAAGAACACTTTGAGGTGAAACAAAAGTCTCTAGAGCATTCTTAATTATCTCTACAAATTTCTAATCCAAATGTTTACAACAACATTAAAATATGCTATTTCTTTCTTTCCAATGAAGCCGTCAATCTTTTGACTTGAAAGGTTTTCCTTTATCTCCGAATTAGAGATATAATTAATATCTTATCAGCCTCGTTTTTCTCGGTCCGTATCGTAAGTTACTGAACCTCGTTTTTTTTTCGGTCCGTAATTTACGATATGGACCTCGAACTCGGCTAATAAGAGGTATTCATTATGACTTTTATATCGTGGTCATATACGTACCGGAATGTAACTGGCGTTGATGTAGTCAGACTTTGGGTCTTTCTCTATTTTCTCCAAGACAACCCGAGAATGATCATCTGTCAGAAATAGGAAAAAAAGGCACATGGATAGTCCATTTTTTTTGTTCAAATAGCACTAGTGGTATTAGCCATGATGCAGATTAAAACATCCAGTGAACATTTCTAGTTCTCAATTGGCTATTAATTGAAATGCTACTTTAGCAATATCAATAAATAATTCTAAAAAAACAAATTAAATAAAATAAATTAACAATAACATGAAATAAAAAGAGTTCAAAACTAAAAATAAATTATCAAATGAGTTCAAAACTGATGAGATGTACTTACAAGTCACTATGTTACCATAACGGTTTTTGTTTTTGTTATTCTTTGCACATTCCCAGGTTGAAAGCATGCCTCCCGATAGATCCTGAAATAGATAAGAAATAATGAAAAGATGAAAAGCTTTATTATGCAATAACAAAAACCTTTCATTTGCTTTTACAACTAATATATATAGATAGATAGACTGATCCTAACAGCGTAGCTCTCTGAACAGAAAGCCGATGATAAACTTAACTGAGGTGAAAGGTCGGAAGCACAAGAATTAAGATTGACGACCGGGCTATTTTTCAATTTTAGCAATTCTCAAAAACAATATTACGCGATCGTCTGCACAGTACATTTAGACCGTACAAAAGTTTACAAAAAAACAAAAACAAAATTTTCGAATAAAATGCACCTGTTGCCTATCAAAAATTGCCCGAGAAACTGATTTGGAAATCAAAATTGAAAAAAATACGCAAACATATTTGCATATTAAAAGGCGACGCGAATGATGTTAGAACTATAAAATCCAAGTGTTGTTTTGTTTACATAAAATTACTTTTCAACTTATGTAATGAATGAACAAGCACATAAAAATGGACAACACAATCTTCTTTCGTAAATATTATTCAAATTTCCATAAGTTTAAGTTTCAAAGCAAAACGCGAACCATTTATAGCGCATCGAGGCCGAGCTATCTTCGATGAAAGAAATCAAAACGACTGAATTTGTGCACGTTTTATAAACAATTCTCCAAAATTAACGAGAACACAAAGAATAAGTCAATCATAGATTGATATCAACATAAATTCCCATCGAAAAATGTATTTTGTTTTACCTTTAAGTCCCTCGACTTCTTGGAAATTTTTTAAATCTCCGCTCGTTCGGTTCTGAAACCCGAAGTTAGAAACATCTACCCGCATTGCTCCCGCATTGATAAAAATGTATGAAGTTCCTCGAAGCAAGATTTTATCACTGAAAGCTCTTCTTTTTCCACTATAGCGGCTTCTGAGTATCCCTTAATTAATATCCCTGTCTTGAGTAGCAAACCGCGAAAAAATGCAGGGAAATAACGACTTCAATTTTAAACGGTTTTCTCCGCTAAACATATTAAAACATCAAAAGTGTTTACCGAGCTGACGTGACATTCAGTCGTGTACTCGCGCGAAAAACAAAGCCTCGCTTTGGTTTCAAAATTGCTAAGATCCCTGATGTTACGTGACGTCAACCGCGCATGTTTTGCGACGTCAAACGCGCCCGCGAGCTAGTCCTACGCAACACTCGGACGCTCGGACGCTCGGACACACATGTTACGGACGCGCGCCCGCGAAATATTCCGCAAGCCATGACCATGAAAAATGACGGGCAAGGGTTCTTTGAGTATGTGGATCCGCGATCGGGCCTTCGGCCCGCGAGAGCTCCGCTAACACGTAGGAACGTTCTTCCTTGGGGCTCAAAAGCGGTGTTTATATTTCCAAAACAAAGCAATGTAGTAAGTCCAAAAGGCAGTGACGTTTTCGTAGTTCACGTAACCTTATCTGAGTTTCCAATATCCCTTTGTAGTCCAAGCTTGTAAACAACCACTGTGCAAAAACAACTAACTGTGAGATGGAGCTGTTTTCAATTGAGTGTCGAAAGTAATTTTGCAATTGCTTTGGTTTTGCATTGATACGCCTTGTAATTGGCTAAAAAATATCACGCTACTTTATCAACAAAGCAGAAGTAAAACCAAAATCAATCGTACATTGAAGTAAAAACTACTCTAAATGACTCAATCTGCTTAAAAACTAAAACAATCCAGACGCTTTGAGACATCTGACCCATAATCAGTAAACAAATCAGTAGAAAAAAAAGCGAAGGCTTTATTACTTCCTCGATAAAAAAAGAAGAGAAAGTTGTTTGATAATAAGGGCCGTCATCTTGCCTTGAATTCTTGCCGCAATACCGCTGCTCCATTACTGGACTTGCTCTTGAAGTACGCTGCAAACTCAGACGCGGGAATTGGTTTTGGTTTGCCGTCTTGAGCTTCACTGTACACAGGCTCTTTCACTTCAAGCGGAGGTGCCTTTGTGGCATCTGAGTGAAGAGTATTGCAAGAAATGCCATACATAAATATATCACAGTGACGTGTTTTTTCAAACAAATAACTCTTCGTTTTAGGCAGAGCCACACCTTTACCAGTTAATCTGGTATATTTATTTGAATTTTGTGACTTTCAAGTGCTTTTCTAAAGATTTTGAAAGTACAAAAACCTCCCCCTTTTTCATAATCAAGCACTGTAGTGGGAACTGTAACGAAAGCTATAGTCTAGGGGTAATAAGAAAAAATAAAGACGCATTTATTGATTAACGTGCTGAGGTATTTTTAGATAGCCATAGTGTATGCTGGTATGCATAAACGAGTTTTTTTCGTAGAATAAAACTTACACAATAAACAATTTACCTTTTCCATTGCGAACGTCAGTAACATTCTGGTAAACCTGATTAGCTTGTTGGCCTTTGGTATCATTTTTAGTATTCTGATAAATCTGTTCGTCTGGTTTTGGTTTGGCAATAGCTTTGAAATTTTGATAAACCTGGTTATCTGTTTTTGCAGGAGCGTCCATTTCATGAGGATCTTGATAGACCAGGTTTGCTGTGCTTGTAGTCGATCTAGGCGAACCACTTCCGATGTCATCAAGTTGAACATGCGTTTTGTCGCTTTCTCTTTGTGACCTTTTCCTCCTTTTGATAATAAACGAACAGAAAATTTACTTCCGCTAGCTCGTAAGGCGAGGTTGCAGAGACTGATTAGGTCGTTAATATTACTGTCACTGCTACCTTTACTGCTGCTTACCACTGTAATTAATTTGACTGGCTGCCAAGATTAGCTTTTGCTACCGGCGGGCCTGTTTTGCAAAGATTTTTGTTGTTGTTGTTGTTGTTGCTGCCATAACTACTGCTATCACCACCACCACCACCAGTGATGCAGTTATTAGGATGTCTTTGAGTTAACTTAAGAGTTACCAAAATCGCATTCTAATTTCTAAAAGGTATGAAGACCAAACCTGTCACATTTTTGTGCGAGCCCGTCCTCTGAAAGGAATACATACCTTCGATAGAAAAGCAATGCAATAATCACTGCAGGTATGAGGAGAAGTAACAAGACCACGGGTACAATTACTGCTGTAGTATTGAGGGAACCCCCAGAGTCCTCGGCTGTATTGGTGACTCCAATATCTGTAAATAATAAAAGAATGAAAGCATCGTTTGTTACATTTAGTTGCTTAACGGTTGCAGTAACAGCGTGTTCCTTATTTTGTTTCAAACCTGATTAGCCTGGGGGGTGGGGCGAGACAGTGTGCCCGTGCTGACTTTTAATGATTCATAACTTTAATATATAACTATCAAAACAAACACCACTAAACTTGGTGAATTTTCGTAAAAGGTATCTGGGAACAAATCAATGTGACATGATGTTTTCATGGCAACAATATTTTGGAAGCCATGTTTTTCGAAATTTCTATTTTCTTGCCTGTTCACCGTTTACATTTTTATACCATTTTAGCGTTTCTTAATGGTTTTGATATTTTGTAGTCAATAGGGGCGATTTTCTTAGCTTTTGCAGCAATTGAGAAAAAAATACAAAATGGCAGATCCCATATGACGGCTGTGCAGAACAAATGACTTCAATTACCACGCGATTGACGTCATTGTTCCATTTTGCGGACCTAAACGAAAATCGTTTTTGACGTACTATATATCCTCAAAGTTTGATAGTCATAGCTTTAATGCTCTTAAAGTTCCGAAGCCTGCACTATGCTGTGAATTCTTGAATCGTTGCGAGCAGCTGGACATATAGTGCCTTGCTTGTCTTTTAAAATTGTTCCCGAGAGCCTATTGTTCCCGCTGGCAAATTGTACGACATGCCTACAAACTCGTTCACAGTGTTTTTATGGGTGTAATAAAATTATAGACAACCGCGGCGGTCGCTGCAATAATGATTATAAGTATTGACTTCACTTGTACCTGTTATCATCCTCAAGTCTTTTTTTTCAGTACAAGGAATAATGTACTCGCTTAAAAACGTTTTATCGGCCTTTACAGTCTTACACAAGTTAACAAAAACCGAAAACCACCGTATTTGTATTCCACTTAAGTAACATTTCTGGGATTCCATGGTCTCAGTAATGATAAACTCTTACCTTTTGTGACGGATATTTTTGCAACTCTTTTTGATTTTCCCGCCAAATAACCCTATGATGTCAGGAACAAAAACAATACAGAAGTAACAATAGATTGTTGTAATAATATTTGTATTTCTACCAAGTTAAACTGTTTTGTTTTGAGCCTGTTCTCTTCGACGTGTAAAAAAAAATCATGGTAATCGATATGGACTTGAACTTTTCCCGAATGCACTTTTATACTATTCTATTTTATTTTTCACTCTTCTACAAATACATGTAAGCTATATATATATTCCATTTTCAAGTATAATAAATCTTAAAAAAATCGTATTTAGCAAGTTGCAGAAACGTTGTCATTTTTTCTTATAATTATCGATTTTATATTTCCTCCAGTATGATCGACATTCAACTTTGCATATTTTGTATTCAACTTTAACGATTGTACTTTGCACTTTTGAGTTTTAACATTCAACATTACGCATTCGGCGTGCAATATTGGTGATTTACTTTCTACGAAGTCTTCGTGGGAACCACACATATTTAAAGGGGCATTGTCACGCAGATTTTGCTGTGTTTTGGTCAAAATACACTAAATATATGACAAAGTACCTTTCCTCAAACATAAAATTGCTTTTAGAGCACCAAGAAGATAATATCAAGTGATTTCTTCAAGGAAGAACAAACCATAATAAGTTTTTGTGCGATTTTTCCACGACTCTTGGGAAAAACTTGAAAAAATTGGCCAATTTTTTCAAGTTGTAATCAGCCAAAGATAACGAATACTAGTTTCTGTGTACTGGTAGAGTATTTGTTAACAAAACTGGACCATTATTTTAAGGTTTCCATTGAAACAAATATGTTTTTTGGCTTTTCAAAATGATACTAAAAATAAGTGACAGTGTCCTTTAACATTCAAGTTCTCATATTCATCATTGTAGGTTACTCATTTGACATACTCTATTTTTCGGGTCTTACCGCCTGGATTCAGGTTACTGCATTATTCAACATGCAACTTTTCGTATTCAGCTTCATTCGTAATATATCCTACCGCAATCCAGGAAAGGTTGACATCGTGGGCGAATACATGGCCCACCACCCTCCCCAAGAATATAGTGTAGAAAGTCCCTTTAGGTGAGTGGAGTAGGGAGGTGACGATGCATCCCAAGTGGTGTATTTTTGTTCCAAATAAAAACAAAAACAATAATTGCAAAACTATGGTCCAAATCTCGAGTTTATCATATGATTTAAGAAAAGATGACTGTTTTGATTTTGTGAATTGAATGCTACGAAATTCTGTTTAATATCGAATAATGGGTGCAGACGGAATAAATGTAAATTCAACTAGCACTCATCGCGCTTGTTTATTACATTTTTGTAGAGAGCCTCGATAAAAAAGAGTTTACTAGCCTGCGTGGCAGGCGTAAACGGGGAGGGGAGATGGGGCGCGAAAAAGGAAAGAGGGAGAAGGGAAGGAACGCCTGCTATAAGAACCGGGCTATTCGCATTACGCCCACCGATTTCCTTGTCATCGAATTACGTCAACTGTCAATACGTTCACCAATCAGAAACTAGCACGCACTTTTTCGCATGTATTACTTCACGCGGGAATTTACGTTGTTTACTGCCCAGCGCGAATTAGCCAATCACAATTTGCGGCCGCCAGCGTCCGCAGAAATGAACAAATGGGGGTCTTTATTGCAGGCGTCCTTTCCCTCTCTCCCCAGTTCCCTTAATTCTCCCCGACGCCTGCTAAGAGTTTACTTACGTTGTTAACAGGAGTTTGAGCTCTCTGGTAAATAATATATACTTGTCCTTTTTGAAGAGCACTATTGACGTAAGCTCCAATGCTCTTCTTATCGCCGACAGTAAATTCCCAGGATGTCTCGCGTACCGGATCATTGTTTATCTCAGCAGCAATGTAAAAGTTCAAGTTTGATTCGGAGGCGCTATTTGCATCTTTTAGTTTAGAAGCATCTTCAGGTGAAAGGACTTCATCGCCATTTACAACTTTCAGAACAATAACTTGATAAGCACTGAAAAACGATATATAAACGAGTTTTCGTTTTCCGAATATTGTATAACGTAATAACAATTAATAATAACTACAGTAGAACCTCGGATAACTCCAACTCCCCGCTAACTCGAACTACGTTCGATTTTCCTTGGATTTGGTCCTATCTTTGAATCATTTTTACTCGGATAACTCGAACTCGGATTACTCAAATTCCCCGCTAATTGGAACTATTTTTCGATTCATTTGGCCCAAATTTACCCCGATACCCGAACTCTGTGGTTATGACTTCTCAAAATACAGTTTCAAGAAATTCGAAAATAGGCTACTTGTTATCTGATTGTAACTTCGGACTAATCACGTATTTAACATTCATTTCGCGATCTTATCAGTCACTACCGGATGCTGTGTCTTTTGCCTCGGCAGTGAAAATAGGAACACGGACATGGTTACTTCGTTTATGTTGTTTTGTATTTAGTTGGACTGTAATAATACACTGCAAACTTTATATTGCAAAAACATGTACCCAAATGTTAAAATTACACTTAGCTCGAAGTCATAATCTTTGGAATTTCTTGTTACCATACGCAAATTGAACGATGTTTATCACAGAAGTAGATACTAAAACTATGTTCACGCTATATATCGTCAATTTTATTAATAACTAACAAAATTAAATAAATTTTTCACCGACCCCGATAACTCGAACCTCCGCTAACATGAACTGATTTTTGTTTTCCTTCAGAGTTCGAGTTAGCGGGGTTCTACTGTACATGCATATGCCTTCTACCGTTACATGTCTTCTGCCGACCTTAAATTCAAGTATTATCATAGTTTCTAAGATACGTACCTTATCGGACCGTTTCTTTGTTCTGTAGGCCATAACTGAATGACAGCACTTGTCTCGGAGACGCTTTTATCGGTTTCCTTTAAAACTTCTGGTTCAAGAGGATCTGAGAGAATAAGTAACAAAATACCACATGAACACTGGTTTGAAAATGATTTTTTTACACCGTAGAGGATCAAACAACTCGAACAGCAACCTAAAAATCAATGGCAGACAATTTTTTCGAGTAAATTGTGGTGTTACTCAAGATAGTAGGGAAACACGATCAAACTTTTCAAAAACAGGCTATTTGCAAATGTTGAGGACTTCTCAACCAGTCACGCTACACATATCAGACTCACATCAGCGAAGGCAGACAAACTGATTACCACACCTGACTAAAGCTAATAGTTTCATCTATCTTGCTTGCGAACTATTTGGGAAACCTGAATGAAAGAAGCGGGTACGTCCTTGTCATGGAGTAGTGCCTGAGGGGAATAACGACCGTGGCTCGTACTAATTGCCACATGCTACGATAAACGCTGGATGATATGTATATATAATAACGCGGCGCTAAAAGCCCCCTGTCCACTTAATCTTCAGTGAGATGCGATAATTAGAGTTATTTGAAGTGGGGGTACACACACCATTAATGGAGTAGAATATGATGGATTGGTAATAAAAAAGGGCTAATGCTACTTACTTTCTCGTATTAGGAATGGCGTTGAACGATGCACCACCAGTTTTCTTAATATCGGCTGAACATTTTCTCATCGAGTTACATGTAAGGTCGAGATAAAATTTCGTTTCGGCTAGGCGAAATGTCGCCAACATTTCGGCGATATTTCGTTTGACTTAGCGAAGTGTCGCCGACATTTCGGCGAAATATCGTTCCGAAATTTCGCGAGAACAATAGGGTAACTTCGATGAAGTTCGTTTTTTTCATGTACTTTTGAACAGTACTGTATGATATCTTTGTTCAATGCTGGCAACAAGTTTTATTGTTACCGCAAATATATTTACTGCATACCCAATTTACCGACATATACTATGACAATGGCAACTAATTTTATTCTAAAATAGAAAATCAGTTGATCTGTGTGATTTTTCGGTGTAGATTATGTAACGCAACTATAACGCAAACAAAAGAGAGGTTGTTTGGTACTTATGTTCAAAAGGTACTTTTTGGCTCGATTGCGTTCGACACCTCTGGACACTGTGATTAAGCCACCCCCACCCCCCGCCCACCCACCCACCGCTGTAAATTTCAATTTCATCGAAATGTTGAAAAGTCCAAAGAAAATGAATGCGCGCGCGCGCGCACTCACACACATACCACAAGTATAATAACAACTAAATACGCTTACTCGCAACATCTGTGTCCACCTTTAGGGTCACTTTTACACTATTTCCACAATCCGATACACCATAAACCGTAAACTTGTACAAAGTACCCGGAAACAAATCCTTCACTGTGTACTTTGTTGCTTTATCTGCATCGTTTGATCCTCCATGTGAAAATGTTTCGTTGTAAGCCTTCTCTCCAGTGTACAAAACCTTAATAGAGCAAAAATAGAAACGTCCAAGTTGAAATATAATATATACATTGTATTCATTTTCCTGGACAACTTCAAACGAAATGTTTGTAATGTATTTCATTGTTTCTTTGTTGCTAGACATAAAAGCAAGGAAAGTAAGTTAGTTCATCTCACCATATATCTGATGCCTTCCTTTGGGGTAGTTAATGGTTTTTGCCACTCCAGTGCCACTTCTGTTACTCCAGAGTTTACCACTGTTAAAAATCTCGGTGCATCTGGCTCTGGTGAGACGACGTAAGATTAATAAGTTCATTACAGTGGAACCTCGATTTAACGAAGTCGCTGGGGACCGGCCAAATTTGTTCGTTAAATCGAGGGTTCGTTATATCGAACACCTCGATATAACGACCTTGAGGGGAAACGACCAAAATGTTCGTTATATCGAGGTCATAGTTAATGATTGATTTGTAACACAGGTGACTTCTGTCACGCAATTCAATGCAATTGTCGTCGCCCAGAAGTGCCGCGTATTGAGATGCAATTCATTAAGCATGGTGGCTTTCAATAGCAATTATTTTCACTTTTGAG
Organism: Dendrophyllia cribrosa; assembly: GCA_024195265.1. Taxonomy (NCBI): domain Eukaryota; kingdom Metazoa; phylum Cnidaria; class Anthozoa; order Scleractinia; family Dendrophylliidae; genus Dendrophyllia; species Dendrophyllia cribrosa. Next base: position 11,767,352 of record JAJLRJ010000013.1, on the reverse strand, counting down.
CAGATGCGCAGCTTTTGTTTACAAAAAAACGACACTTTCAGAGTAGCGATTTAAAAATGTTGCAACATAGAGGTTATACAGAACATTGTCTATGTAAACAAGGAAACGGGCATTGAACTAGAAATTCCGGCTACGTATTCGTTTTATCACAAGAAGCCTTCGAAAGTGAAGAAGTTAATAGAACTAATAAGAGACAAAGAAGATAGAGCAGAAGTTAATTGATGTCGAAATACTATAGTGCCAATGCCTATGACATATAATAAGCCTTTGACTGAAATGTTGCTGTCTCGTTACCATAAGTATTAAAGGATTTGCTGACTGTTGATCTTTTCAGCGTTTATCGTTTTTGTTTTGATTCAGATCAAAATAGTTAATTATTAGCTGGGTCGATTATGTCATCAACTCGCTAGTCTTATGTTTCATTCCCTCGTGGTCTGGTTCGCGTTCAACTGAGTGTATACTCTCGCATATTGTAATTCGTTATATCGAGGTAGATTTTACGTTTGGGCTTCCGGGTTATGTTCGTTATACCGAGAAATTCGTTATATCGAGGTTCTATTCCATACGTTTTACTGTAATTTTGGCCGGGACATAGAATATCGTTCGTTATATCGAGGACTTCGTTAAATAGAGGTTCGTTAAATCGAGGTTCCACTGTAAAATTATTTTGTTAGTCGAAAGATGCTTTCCTATCGCATTTGTTTGTAAATTTAACGATACATCCGCGAGCCCTAAAATTAAAACGTAATGTCACATCTCAAGCGTATTTTCTTGTCGGTGTTTTAGTTGTTCACACTCATAACGGGAACGTGATCACGGTGGATCCAAACGCCGCTAAAAATGATCATTTATGCTAATTGTGCTTCTTTTGCACATTTCCACACCAAACTTCGCACATTCACTCTGGTTGTTGTCAAAATCATTTCAATGATAAAACAAATGTCAAAATCTCACGACATAACTGATGACGTCACAAAAAACCTGGTACAAAGTTTCTAAGATCATAATATATCATTTGAAAGAGCTTGACTACTAGGGGACTAATATACCGAAAACGGTTACTCGCTATGACAAATATGACAAATATTTCTCGAGTTATAACAATTTGAAGAAATTTCAGTGCCCCCCACCCATCCTCCTTCCCGAATAAACCATACATTTCCTATAAAATCAACTCCTATGGTATTTTTTCCAAGTTTAACTAAGAATTTGGTAAAGTAAAGTACTTAATGTTGAAAAAATGGTATGCATGGTTTTAGATTTTTGATTTTCCTCTCCAAAGCTATAATTTAAGCGATGAAACAATTGCGACGTCATATTTCATGACGTCCCAAAATAATTTTTGGTATTAAAAATGGTAAGAAAGACTATGATTGTGATTTTTTTAAATTATTTTTGTTCTACTCATATAGGGAAATCAACCTGCAAAATAACTAGAATTGCTAGGGGAACACTCTTTTCTGGGCAAAGCATTCCTCAAAATTCAAAATGCCATACATCTAATTAAAAAAACGTCATAGAAAATGCAAAATAGGAAAAAGGAATTAATTACCTTAATGATATTGACAGAGGATAAAAAGAGAGAAACTGTTAAGAAATAATAATAATAAAAATATTCATTCCTGAGATAAAAAGTTCATCAATTTAGTAGAAATTTGTATGTAAAAATTACCTCTGCGAATATCATTAAGATAATAAATTTCTATTTTTTTTTAATTTCGATGACAAAGTTTCTGTAATTAGTATATTATTATTATTATTATTATTATTATTATTAGTGTATTGTATTATTATTATTATTATATATTTTTAATGTGGTTAATGCCAAAATAAAATGAATGAATGAATAAATGAAAGTGTATCTAATCTAATATTTGCGATATCGACAAAAGGTTTTTAGTTTTAAAGTTCTCTTGTTGTCCTCTTTCGAAAACACTATGGAACAAGTTGGAAATTGTAAACTTTAAATGAAGTGTATAGTATGTATCAACTGTGACGTCATACTTTCATATCTCTTATCAATTTTGACGTCAAATTAATTTGACGCATTTTCTCTGTTCACTTGTCCAGTTTGGTTGCGAAATGCTCAATAAAATTAAAGTTGTGCTAAAATAACCTCAATTTGCCACCCCTTATGATCCCTTTGGAGGGGTGGTTTGGCCCCGCGGTGGATTGTTACTATAAAATATATTCCTCCATATATATTTGCGCTGTGATCCATGCGAAATCGCCTTCGTTTGTCTACCAAATACCTTGCGCTCTTTTCATTAAACCTTGAGAGTTTTCATTTATTACTTCGTTCTTACAAACAACTCGTCGCTTTCTCATTTGATTTCGGCTTTAACTAACGCTAATGTCACGTAATAATATAACATCAAATTCTACTTACTTGACGTTTGCAACACCGCGTGTTGTCCGTAGGGTCCAGGTCCAGCGCTAGTATAAGCGCGAATAGACAGTTGGTATTGGGAACACAACGAGAAATTATACAGGACAACAAATGTTACCGAGGTATTGAAGCCTTTGCTGCTAGCAGTTGATCGTCTTGAACGTGGTCCCTTGGCTATCAACTCCCTATTTACTTCGTATTGTACAACCTTTCCATAGCTCTTCTCTCTTGCTATAGGTGCCCACGAAATGTTAAATGTGCTTTCGTTTAGTTTAGTGGTGACGACGTTATCTGGACCAACACCGGGTACTAACAAAGTAGATAAGTGTAAACAATTCAGCAGAAGAAGGCGTTATGATTATACTTATGGTGAACTTACAGCGAACTCCCTCTGAATAGGATGGCCATGAGACAAGATTTAGTAGGCAACCTAGAGAGTTAAGCCTAACACTAGAAATCCGTGACGTCAGAACTGATTAAAATAAAACCGTTCTCATTATCTGAATGCCTCTTAGGAAGGCTAACTTGAAGTGTATAAGGAAGTCAAGCAACGTGTTCGAAAATAGTGTGTCAATCTCCCGGAAATAATTTTGATGTAAACGATTTCGTGTTTGTTCCATTATTCACAAATACATTCTTGCCATTAAGCAGTGTCTTTTCTTAAATGGTAAACGTAAACGTAACCATTTATACGTGCTGCGGATGATCAAATGCACACTAATTGCACAGTTGTAGTCTCCACCTTAAAATATTTTTTTAGCCAAAATCAGAATTACATCTTTTACTTTCCTGTCGATTAAAGTATTTTTTATTCACTTCTAGGTTGCAAAAAAGTCAGCAAGAAGTGTAGAGAGATTAACCGCGGTCAAACGAGAGAAATTTGCAAATGTTAAGCAAAGTACTTAAAATTTAAGGTTGTCATTTTCACTGTTTAAAGTTTAATATATTACCAATAGACTGTCAATTTACCAAACGTTATGAAAGTTTACCAAAAATGTTCTAAGCGTTTAAAAACTGTGAACTGCAGAATTTTCGGCACCATTTGCCAACATAATTTTGATCAGACGCAAAGAGTTTTGGTCAGTTTTTAACGGAAAGAAGCTCATTATTTTGAGAAAAATTAAAAGATAGTTACGTCAACTATTTTTTTGTTTACATCCTTGCCCATATATCCATTTAATATGAAATGAAATTCCACTAAATAAAACGAGAAACGCCTCGGACGTTTGACCGCGATGGAGCAGGGAGAAGACATCTTACCATATACTGGAATAACCACTATAGCAACAACTCGTTTTCCCCAGGTTTAATGGTTACAGCTCTGATGTGGAATTGATAGTTGACTCCACCCAGTAGATGGGTTGAACACAACCCAGGCTATTTATTAAGGGTACAATCGTTTCGAAATATTGGTATACGTTTGCGTGCACGTCCGAGGAGACCTTCATACAATGACATTCCTACTGAGTAAGAAAGTCATATATACGGTATGCCAATGATAATATGAAGATCATGGGTTAAGACGTTGACCATCACTGTGAGGGCCATTTTTTCGTCTCAAAGATAGTCCTATACAAAGACAAGTGAGATTTATGACCATTGCTTTATGATGCCTTACCGTCTTCTTTTGTTCTCTCAATCAGGACAGGACTCCTCGGTCCATCACCAACAGAAGTGAACGCCAATACTTGAAATTCATATTCTGTGAATTTATCCAGCCCAGTTACATCGTAAGTCAAAATTGATCCATTGTTTATAGTAAGGGCGCGTTCTTGCTCAAAAGATCCCTTTTTCTTGTAGAACAACTTAAATCCTATGATGATTCCATTTCTGGAGTACTTTAGGGGCAACTGCCAGTCAGCAGTAATACTGGTAGAAGTGTTTGCGGTCAAAGTGAAGCTGTAAGGAGCTTGAGAAGGAACTGGAATATAACAGGGAAATTATGAGCTTGAAGTTGCTTTGTCAACTGATATGACGTCACTAGCACTTAGCCGCAGGCTACCAACCACTTGAAAAACACATTTTCTTACAACCCAACGTAAGGTTAATAAAAAAGAAGAATTGATAGTGAATATGGTAAAGATGTTATTTGTTTCACTTATTCCGCTATAATATAAACAAAGCGTTTCGAAATGTCGATTAATAGGGAATCCCGAAACGTCGAGTTGGACATCGAGGTGATCGAGTTAAAAAAATTAAATACTAATATAAAAAAAATATAATCGATAAAAATCGACAGAAATTAAGTAATTGTCGATTTTATCGGCGCTATTTTTTTATGGGATGTTATGTTTTGCGAGTGATTGTGTAATAATCTACACTTGGTGCCTGGGTAAACGGCAGCGACGTGAAAAATGTAAGTAATAAACAGCAAAAACCACGACTACAAACCGATGAAAACAAGGTGCCGGATCTGTGGCCAAGATTTGGATTATTAAAATATTGCAAAAAGGTAAATCAAAGGCAGAGTGATCGTTTTTTGCTTCGTCCAAGTTCTCTGTCGTAAGTATCAGTCTGTTGTTTTATTTATCTGGAGGTGAAAAATGGTGGGGAAAATGATGATGACGTCGTCATTTTGTCGGTCACGTGTGCTATGGCGGTACTTATACAGAAAATATTGGGTCCGGAAGGGGTAAACAGGATACTCCTCCCAGTGGACAATTGTTTAGTCTCCCTAAGATCGAAAGGTTCATTAGAGGCCTACAGAGACTCCGCTATGCGGTTTTGTGGTTGCGATGCATTTGTATTAGCATTGAAAGTTTGGCTGTTTTCAGTACTCCTGGGTGAAATGCTGTGAGTTTTTTTCTTTTTGCTTTTAAATGTCGATTGCCTTCCGGCAAAAGTGATCTCAGATAACGTTCTCTCTATCAGGTGTTTAGGATAAAAGCGAGTATATCAAGTCGCGTTTTGAAGTTAGAGATGGCCTCTTGGAAATTTGTTTCTGCCGACCGGTTTTGGTTTGTGGATTTTTGTTGGAGTGTAGATAATTGGTATTGTTGGCTGGTTAGGGGTTAATTGTGAAAGCTATTTTTTTGTCATGTCATCTATATGTTTGTCTTGGTGGAGTTGGGTGATTATCTGTTATGTATCAGTTAGCATTGGCTTTCAAGAGGTTGATAATGGTCTCTCTTGTTAACCCTATTCAGCCTGGGCTTTTTTTGAGTTTCTGAGCCTTGGGGGGGGGGGGGGGGGGGGGGGGGAGGGGGGGCACATTCCCATCCCCCCTCGTAACTTCAAGAACGTTAAGACTATGACAATGGAACCTAGAGGGTGTATAGTACATCCAAAACTGTCTCGTTTGCGGTCCGCACAATGGAACGATGACATCATAAGACGGAATCATTAGGTAATTAGTTATACGGCCGCCATCTTGGATCCGCCATCTTGGATTTCTGAAATTTTTTAAAACCTCTTAAAAACCGTCCAAATTCATTCAAAATTAATCAAAACCAATAAATAAACGCTAAATGACGTAAAAATATAAAAGTTGTGGCAATAAACATTGTTTTTTTCATTCAAAGGTATAAATATGCAAATTTCAAAAAACATGGCTGTCAAAATATTGTTGCCATGGAAACTTCAAGTCACGTGATCCAAAAATTGTCATATGAAATTGTTGCCAGATAAATTTTAGGAAAAGTGACAAGTTTTATGGTGTTTGAATACATATTAAAGAAGTTATGAATGTTAAAAGTTAGCGCGGGCACTTTGTGCCCCCCCCCCCCCCCCTCCAGGCTGAATAAGGTTAAGTTGGATCTGGGTCTCTTGAATTTTGTTTGTCGTACTAAGGATAAATGTAGCGTTGCTTCGTTGTGCTGCATTTTTTTTAAGAAAATCGTATGTCTATTTCGGCGATAAAACGCTGTGCCGATTGCTTGAAAGATAAAGCGTCAGATTGCACATACGACATGTTATAGTCATCGTCAATCAGCTTACGATATTGATCACGTTTTGAGCGTTCTTTTCTCGCAAGAAAGTAACGAATCCGTATCTTGTTAAAATAATCAAGTTTTAACTTTATTTGTTTTTTTTTTGGTATCCAACAGGGACATTATTTATGGTGTTTGAAGACCACTTTTCCGTGCGATTGTCGGCCAATTTGTCTAAAATTGCTTCGCTAATTAGATTTACAACTACCACCGAAAAAGAAGTGATTACTGTCTTTTGTGTTTCAACTGAAAAAGCGTAAACCGTTTTAACTAAGAATATTCTACTCCTATAGTACGGTGTGCTGGATTTTTTTTCGAGAAAATGGTATGTTCATTTGGGCGATAAAGCGCCGTGCCGATTGAGCGAAATATATAGCGTCAGATTGCACATACGACATGTTATAGTCATTTTCAATCAGCTTACGACATTCATCGCGTTTTGAGCACGTTCTAAACAAAAATATGCGTTGCTATAAAGGTAGCAACTAGCAAATACAAACCCGGCAACTGATAAGGTTCGAGAGGAGAACCGAAACCATGGTCTTGCCTGAATGAAATAGTGGCATAAACGCCAAAGCAGTCGCTAGACTGTGAAAATTGACAACGGAGGGGAATTAGTATAAACAGCGATCTCCACGCTGCAGCTATAAAGCGTAGCGAATGGAAGCTAAAATTATAGCCTTGACTGAGACAAACTTCAACTCTCTACAAGTTAAATAGCTTATTAGCTACAACTATTGATATTAGTAATTTTATCAATTTTCTTATTTTGTATATATATTTTTTATATTTATCTAGGGCCTCTATTGATAACCGTTTTTTACCTTTGTAATTACTGAAAGAGTTACCCTGTGTAAATAAAAGTATCTCTCTCTCTATTAATCGAGTCTTCACTACCACTGTGACGTCACGTCATAGCTGAGTGATTTTCTAAATGGCGTGCACATTTTGTTGTACGTTATCTTCCAAAAAATGTGGAATTTTCTAAGGTTTGTATGACTAATTTACTTTATTCGATGTTACTAAGGACTCGAAAAATACGAGGGACTTGTTTGCGATAGCTTTTAGTGGACAGAATATCTAAAAGTGTTATACTTTAAGCCTGCAAAGCAGGCGTATTTAGGGGGCGAACGAGTGCTGAGTTATAATTAGCGCAGACTTAGGCGACATTGTGCAAAAACCAAAATGACGACCAAACACTAAAATCGGCACTCGACCACCAAAAAAAACAAAAAAAAAACATATTTCGAACGGAAACCTACACCAAGCAGCCAATACGTCGGCGGAGTTTGTTCTCCTGTTCTTGTTTTCGGGGAGCTAGTGCCGTGATGCGGAGATATTCTGATCTCAGAATATTAGGTTTGGCAAATGGTATATTAAGCTAACTGTGTGAAATGTTTTAATACTTCAGTGGTGCTGGTTCGTCTCATCGATCCCTTCAAAGACAATGGAGTTGCACGTGGAGAAGAAACCGCTACAAGCTTGTTTAATATTACCGCCCCGGTTTGGCACCAGAGGTCATTAGCGGTAACTGTTTGTATTTTTTTTTTACTTACATGTAAGTGATAGCAGATACTTAATATAACATTTGTTCCCGAATTACCGTCAGTGACACTCCTTAAGTCGAAAATCAACAATGTTTTCTTAAAATTTTGGATCTGCTATACAGGTCTGTACAACAGTACTGTACATCATGACCACCAACCAACTACTTTAAGCTATCAAGAGGAGTGAGGCAAGGCTGCCCTTTGTCCCCCTATTTATTCATTCTTGCAGTTGAGTTACTAGCTTGTAAGATTAGACAAGACAAGGAAATACATGGTATAACTATCTTTCGGAAAGAATTTAAAATAGGCCAATTCGCTGATGATACCACTCTCTTTTGCAAGGACACGAACACCGTGCAAAAAGCTATTGTACGATTGAATGACTTCGGTGACCTATCAGGTTTGCGACTAAATCCATCAAAAACAAAAGCAATGTGGTTGGGACCTTGGAGGTATTGCAAAGAAACACCTTTCGGATTCAAATGGCCAAAAGAGCCGATAAGAGCCTTAGGGATATTTATATCCTATGATGAAAAAAAAATGACCAATACAATTTTAAAGAAAAAATTCAAAAAATAGATACTATTCATGGCATCTGGCAGTCCCGAAACCTTACACTATTTGGAAGATGTCTTATAACTAAAAGCCTTGGCATTTCGCAGCTGGTTCATTCTACTTCGATTCTTGATATCCCTAAAAAATGCATTCAAGATGTTAATTCTATGATATTTAAATTTATATGGAAAAACAAGAAAGACAAAATCAATCGTAAAGTCATGTTTCAAGACTACGACAATGGAGGTCTACGTGCGCCTAGCATAGAAACTATGTCCAAATCACTCAAATTGGCATGGATCTCGAGATTTTTAGTAAACGACCAAATGGGCAGTGAATCCTGGAAGGTTATACCAAACTATTATTTTGATAAATATGGTGGCTTAAAATTCCTGTTGCACTGTAACTATGATGAAAAGTTCCTCGAGCAGGCAAAATTCCCGAACTTCTACAAGCAGATCTTACTATATTTCTCTGAACTTAAAGCATCTTATAATCCAGAATCCGATCAGGAATTGATTCTATTTAATAACAAAGAAATTCGAATTAACAGTAAAACTATCTTTTATCGGAGCTGGTTCAGTAGTAATATTATTTTTATCCACGATCTGTTGAAGGCGGATGGAAAAATTCTCCCTTACGCTGAGTTCATCCGAAAATACAAACTCAGTTGTAATTTCCTAACATACATGAAAGTTGTATCTGCAATACCTCAGACCCTCATTATTAAGGCAAGGATAAAATGCCTAGATAAAACTATTCTTCTTTCAGAATATGAGTTTCAGCTGTCTCGGGATACTACCATAAATTTACTTAAATTAAAAAACAGGGATTACTACTGGCTTTTGATAAATAAGGACAAGCAAGTATTGAAGGCAAGCGTAAAGTGGGAGAGAGATTTACAGCCAGACATGGTGCGGATTGACTCTTTTTTTTAGTCGTGTAAAATATATTTCTGGAGAAAACAAGCTGAGAGAATTTTACTTCAAACTTTTGCACAGAATAGTTGTTACAAAAAGAGAACTGCATTTATTTGGTATTAAAAATGATATGCTTTGCATTTACTGTCGCGAAAATGATTCCATTATTCACACTTTTTCAAATTTTCACTGGTCTAAAGAGTTTTTCTTGGAAGTTATTAAGTGGTTTAACAAAGAAAATGGCACCTCTTTCTCCTTATCCCCAACGGAAATTCTCTTCGGCACGAGCTCCACCTCCAAGACTGACCTGATTACCAATAACTTAAACTGTACTCTCCTCTTTGCTAAATATTACCTCTATACCCAAAAACTAGCACAGAAAAACGTATCTTTAGAGGAATTTGTAGTTAAATTAAACTGTAGATTTCATCTAGAAAAATCCCCTCTGTAAAATAAAACATAAGTATTATATAATTTAAAATATATTGTTAACTACTATATAGAGTTACTAAATGATTAGTGCAGCTTTAGACTATAAACAAAAATTGAAATCGCCAATGCCAACCCAGTCTCGGAATGTCTAGTGTAGTGTATTGTTGTAACATCTTGTCATGTATTCCTTTGTATTGTAACCTTTTAAATCTGCTTGTTACGTAAATGTTTTGTATAAATAAATAAAAATAAAAAATAAAAAAAATCATGACCACGTAGTTAAGTCTGGTTTTATTAGCTGTCTCCTGTCTCGGTTGTTCTATGGCAACCATTATTTGGTTATATTACACATAGACTGAAGTTTGTACATCAATTACCAGCAATAGTTTCATGGCACTTCATGAGCTACTTATTATTTTGAAAAATATGTCACTAAACTAGTCGTGGAAACAAATAAGTAACATCATGTAAATACCTTCATGTGAATCGAAAAAGTTCCTCGGAATACTATACAATAATATTATTGTTATTTTCTATACAGTACAATTATTTTGAAAGTTATTATTTAATCAAATCCAGTTTGTGAAGCAGTTAATCGCAAACATTCTGGAAGAATCATCTGCTTGAAAGAGGTACTATCGAGGTTTTTGTATGAGGCGTTGGATCGGAACCAATGAGGAATTACATGACAGGATATAAACGGTATTCCTTCGTTGAGGGCCATCCAGAGACCATGGTTTCCTTCAGTGATATAGGCTTTAATTTTACTGGTTTGGAAATCACATGAGATTATTATTGGTTCCTGAAAACCATATTTCAAAATAAAACGTCTTACTTAATTGTTCACGATGATCATGGTTTTTTCCAGATTTTGGTGTTAGTGATCTGTCAAGTTCTTTATACCTCCAAAGACATGATTGAATGTGTTCATTTGAAGTAATAAAAATTGCATTACTTATCATATGAGTAATAACATGAATGTGGTCTGCATAAATTGTTGTTCACATACAGCAACAAGGCTGTTACCAAACATGTAAAAAACAAAGTATTCATCACGTCAATAAATTTAAACACAGGCAGTCAACAAGCCAACAGATTTAAACACAGGCAAAATGGCTGACAACGGCTATAAACGTATATTATCAAGGAATAAAATCCCATTTTATGCGCTCAATCTGTAGAAAACTTAAAGAGCAAACGGCGATCGTTTTGGATCGACTTCACTTGCCCGAAATGTATTTAAGAATGATCCGCATAAGAAGGATACTGCTGAACGGCAATGCACGAAAGAATGTCAACATTTTTCATTGTTACAACTAGTGACCTCATTGGTTTAGACTCAAAAACCGCTAAAAAGTTAACCCTATTCGGCCCGCGCTAACTTTCAACATTCATAACTTCTTTAATATGTATTCAAACGCCATCAAACTTTGTGACTTTTCCTAAAATTTATCTGGCAACAATTTCGTATGGCAATTTTTTGATCACGTGACTTGATGTTTCCATGTTTCCATGGCAACAAGATTTTGACAGCCATTTTTTTTGAAATTTGCATATTTATACCTTTGAATGAAGAAAAACAATATTTATTGGTATAACTTTTGTATTTTTACGTCATTTAGCGTTTATTTATTGGTTTTGATTAATTTTGCGTCAATTTGGACGGTTTTTAAGAGGTTTTAAAAAAATTCAGAAATCCAAGATGGCGGATCCAAGATGGCGGCCGTATAACTCATTACCTAATAACTACGTCATATGACGTCATCATATGACAATGTGCCCCCCCCTCCCCCGGCTCAGGAACTCAAAAAAAGCCCAGGCTGAATAGGGTTACGGTTCAAGGTGCATTTTGTCAATTTTTTTTTAAGGTTTCAGGTAATTTGAGACCCAATCGCATAACATGCAATTTTTAAAAGATATTGTATTTGGGGAACTTCATCAAAGAAGCAAAATTATTAGCTATTGTCTTCTGCTATTCCGATTGGTTAAGCACGAGCATTTCCTAAAATTTATTTAACGAAAATGGATTTTCTTTATTTTTATAATGAAATATAATTATGAACCATCAGCCCCTCCTCTATTCTTGAAATCAAAGATATTTTATGTGGGAAAGACCAAATGCGCAGAACAATGAAGTTTACTATAGTTCTTATGTGGAGCATTACTTAACAGAATTAAAATCAAACGCGCCCGCACAACAATGAACAGTTTAAACACACAGACTATATGTGCAACAATTTTACACGCTTACGATCAATTGGTAAATAAGAGCTAAATAATATCAATGTCATCTGCACTCTAAACTGAGCAAGCTAAGAAGTCCTGACTCGTTGCTATGTTACGTCACACTGGTAGTGAAGAAATATATGTTGTGGTTCAAATTTTTCTTTGGTTTGAAAATTTTCAAACCAGTTTAATTTTTATTTTCTTTTGTCTGAGATTCATTACCATAATCAGAGACAAAGGAAGACAAAAATCAAACTGGTTTAAAAATTTTCAAACCAAAGAAAAATTTGAACCACAACATATATTTTAAAACATGTGAATACTTGTTATCTTTTATGTATTACCGTCTTCCTTTGTTCTCACAACCTGCACAGAACGCGGTCCGTTGCCGACAGACGAGAAGGCCAACACTTGAAATTCATATTCTGTGTATATGCCAAGCCCAGTTACCTCTCTTGTGAAGGTCGAATTACCTCCAATGGTTATAACAGTGAGGGGGTCTCCGGTGGAGCTCTTGTTTCTGTACAACAGTTTAAATCCTATGATTATTCCATATATGGAGTTTGCTGGAGGTAACTGCCAGGATGCCCGAACACTCGTGGATGTCAGCGGTGTCATGTTAAAACTGGCAGGGGCTTGGCTTGGACCTAAACGTAAGTGAAATCGTTAGTGAGAACACATGATATCACTGCCACGGATTAAAGGCCCATGTTAACCCAATCTGCTTTGCGCGCTTGTGTTTTTGTTTTGAAACGGTCCAATTGTTCATTGAGCGTTATGATTGGCTGACACGTCGATTTTTCGATTTTCCGTCGGTGCGAAAATCAGCCCGGGTGCGCAAAGCAGATTTAGTGAACATGGGCCTTTAAATAGAATGAGGATTGCGGTTAGTCTCTAACCTTAGCAGCGCAATAGGACAGTGCTCTAAGGTCTTACCGAAAAGACCTTTTTACGTGGACGTGCTGGTATACACATTTCATCTTATCAATATCTATAGAACTTTTTCTTTGTCTTTCTAGAAATTATGCATTCATGTGCACATGAATATGATAAGAAACCCATAAGTGGGTTGAAACGTGCAACTGTCTTTTGTACGCTTCAAAACAAAAATTCCGATTATTCAATTTGCTAAGAAGTTGTTACAGCCATATTTGGAAAATCAAGATAAAAATATTAACCAATCAATTCGCTAGAACAACTTGCTTCCAATCTCGAGGGACCGAGGGGTTTCCAAATATGGAAATTCAGAAGCTGTGAATGCGCGTTACACGTTTCCGAAAGTTTTGAAGTTTTAATTTGAATTGAAAAGTTCTCCTTTTGTTCGATCATGCATGCAATGAAGGTCACGGCTCTTCACAGTTTTAAAGGACTATACCAGTCGCTTTTTGTAAAATGTAGACCAGTTGTTAAAGAAGCTATTAAAGCTATTCCATGGGAATTGTGATGTCTCTGGTTCAAAACACGAAATGATTATACATATTATAAGACACCAAGTGGAAGATATCAATTCAAGCACAGGTATCCCAAGCTCAAGTGATGTTTACACGTTGTAATTTGTTCCCAAAACCCAATGAAACGGTTGAACTTTAAAATCAGGTTTGGCTTATGCTAGAAATGTTTAAAAAACCCTGAACATTTCATACGTAAATGAAGTTTTATGTAGGTTATTTACACTCACTACAACTTCCGGCGAATATAAAGAATGACTCGATTCCTTCTTTGTGGGATCTTGCAGTACGCTCTCTAAAACACTATTAATTTTGACCAGTTCGTGAGACATCCTGCTCGGATTAGCGAAAATGTTGATAGAGGGAAATCTTCACTTTCAAATTCTGCAACTTCGCTGCGACCGGGCCCGATGGTAAAATGTAACTGGGAGCAATGGACCGTCGCCCGTACGCAACAGTTAACACCACGTTTAAATTAAAACGTGTATAAAACATCACTTGAGTTTGGGGTACCTGTGATTCAAGTGCCTTTTCGAAGAGAAGTTCAACCATAATCGATTTTTAGTGACACAGGATATAAAACTTCAAAGACTGATTAAAGGTTTGAAATGACGTAGTAACTTGCGTGACGGATTTCCTAATGTGATCGGGAAAACGACTGTAACAAATCATAACAATTGGATCAATTATCGTGCCTTAGGGGCACTTACAGGACCCTTAAAGCCCGACTTCACTATTCGTAGAGTTCTTGTTAATGATACTAAACACACACACTGTCTTTTATGCGTTATTGCCGCTGTAGTGGCAGATAATAGGTAGTGGAAGATAATTAATATAATTAAATATATAATTAAGAAAAGTTTTATTAAAATTGACAGTGTTAGTAGATGAGTTACCTGAAGTCTTAAGCAGTCCATACACTTCTACTCTGAGAGCTTTGCCATTGTTATAATCAGTTGGCTGGAACCGGATATACCTCGCTCTATTGATTCCTAGTAGCATGTGTTTTACAATGTCATTTCTTCCATCATTAGCGTCAAAGATCTGCAGTCAAAGTCAAATGTTTGTTAAAAAAATGTGTCAGATTTAAACGGATTAAAACAACTAAGATTAAAAACTGCATTTAATATCGTTGTTAAAAAACGTTATCCCGTCTACCGCATTACCGACGTGAATTTATCTTACTAATGCGTTGCGTCTTCATCTAAAGATTGTATTTCATAGAATTGCCTAAAATGATGTAGCCTACCCTATTTATGTCTATTTTATCTCACACGCTGATAAATAAACTGAACGAAATAAGCTTAAATTCGAATTTAAATAAAGTTTATGGATGTATGTATGTTACGTGCCCCTTCTTTTTTTGCGTCCTCATATTAAAACAAACCTTATCAGCATTGTTTTCCTGGTAGGTGACCCAGTCTGTGTTGTTCAATGATAAAAGCAATTTGTATTTCTTTGTCCAATGATCAGCAGTTGAACTTCCTTGAGTTGCTACAGCGCAGATAAAGAACTCGTACTGCAGGTTGATTTGTAGGTAGTCACTAGCATTACCATTAGTACTGGGTGACCACGCACCATCCCCATTTAGTCGACCTTTAGAAGCTTCGTTACCAGAACCTGATGTCGAGGCCGAGAAGCTGCTGTTTGGAAATGCGTAACTGCTGACCAAACCGAGTGACTGGATTGGACAGGCTACAATAAAAACAAGTCTTTAAATGGGGGTCGCGAAAATTACAATTTTCTATGATAAACAAACTTAACACCCGTTTAGCTTGTGGTTTTAATGCTGTTGTATTAGTTTCTTACAAATTGTTGGAAATGGCGGGAAACGTGAGCTGAATTTATGCATTATGCACGTCCACGCTATTATAATAATTTATTTACACAGGTAATGAGAGTATTGGCGAAAAAACTTCAATCATTATAGCTAAATCACTCACGCTACGTACTGATACGTTACTTCATGTTAAAAAAAACGTTTAAAAGGTATTAAATGAACCGTGAAGTTAGCAATCTGATTAAATGAAGGTATCATGCTAAAAGTGTGACCTTATCTGACCATTTCAAATAATAAACTCTATAATTTTCTTCTTCAAATGCTGGAAATATATTTTTTTATTTATGTCACATGTCTGGCATGCATTATGAGTCACGCACGAGCAATAACGATGTGTCAATATCAGGTATAGAGGTTTTGCATGGCAGGAACGATATATTATTTTCCCTATGGGAAAGAATGTTCTTTCTAATGCAAAACATTTTCATTGTTCCTGCCATGCAACACGGCTGCCGTGCAAAACCTCTCTTGCTGTCTTGTTGTAATGGAAACATCAAGTAACGTGAACAACGCATTGTCGTACCAAATTATCGCCAGACAAAGTTTGAGAAAAGCCACGAGCATTGTGGCGTTTACTTTAATACTAAACAAAGTTATAAATGTTGAAAGACAGAGCGGGCACAATAAATTACCTCGTTTGCGGTAACAACGAAATTAGAAAGGGTTACGTTAAACACTCGAGCGTTGTTCATCACTTTTCACTGGCTTTCACTGTGCGTTATTTCTAGCAGAAGATAGATACACTGGTCAAATAATTGGCTCTTAGGGTAACAATTAAGCATATCATACCTCTTCGTGCGGAATAAACTTCAACTTCACACAGTGTAAGTGTAATTCGGTTGCTATTAGTGATTCGTATGGTAACATATATTCCGTACAGACTGGGGCGACAGAAGAAGGATACACCTTTTCCTTGAGGAACACTGTAGCCGCCATCACCACACTTAGGATTTGTTATGCCTCCATTACTTGAATTTGTGCCTAAAATAGTTTACAATGACTAAGGTAATTCATCAGGTAGCTACACATTGATTAATAGTCTACTCTAAAAGTTTCAGCACGCACGACGATTTGTTAAAATTAGTTCATTTTCTTTGTCCTCATGTGTTTTTCCACGCTTTCGGGACATCATATTTCGTCAAAATTCGGTCTAGTTCTGTAGTTAGGGATATCCCACGATCGAACCCCTTACAAGAGGCGATGCTGCTGGACAAACTGTATGAATCATCAATCTATTTGGATCATAACCGCTTTCTTGAAGATTTTACCAGTTACATTCATGTCATTTTACCTTACATGCACATTTAACTTGGCAGATTAAAATTGAATTTCATCAGTCACACTGACTTACCAACTCTGATCTCGAATGGATTCAATCTCTCACCACAGCAGTCTCCTCTGTTGACTAGGTACACTTCAGTCACCGGCTCCACTTTTCCCAGGTCCACTCTCCACCAAGGTTTAGTTCCAACATCTGTGTGTGTACATGATCCACCACCAAAATATGTATTGCTGTTTCCATCCACTGCTAAGTCACCATTATATTTATCAAAGGTGCTTATCTGCGCCGTATTCTTGTTGTATGCCAGATTATCTTTAACAAAATAGCGAAAATCATAAAAAGGTATGTCTCTGAATACATTTTCCGAAAAAAAATATTTTGTAACCACTATAAGGTAAGGTGAAAACGTTTTCAGATTAACCCTCGGACGTACACGCAAACTTATATCCCCCTGTGGTACAAGGATTTTTACATCGGTTTTTGCGGTGTTACAATATTTCGAAAACATTTTACCTCTAATAGATCGCCTGCGACGTGTTCTAGAAGATAAGGTAAATATAATGGGTTAAAGCACTGTGACGTCATACAAAATGGCCGCCAAGATGGCCGCCACCCTCACCTTGGTTTTACTTTTTTTAAATTCATTTATTATTACAAAGACGATTACATTCGAAAAAGAATTACATACAAAATTAAGTACTTACATATTTTACATCAACATGACATGTAAACAGTACTGAAAATGAAAGAAAGTGACAATGTAGGTTTTACTAAAAATTCAATTTTTTTGCAGTAATGCAAACATTCCAAAACATTTTTGCTATTGTTATAAAATATAATACAATTTAACATTCTTTTGGTTGCTTTGATGTTTTTCACTGAAAAAAGGTGAAGAAAACGAATTTTTATTCTAAAATGGCTTGACCTCGTGTTACTCGTTACTATAACAACCGATTACCGCCAAGTTACGTTACAAAAATGTGTCTCAAGAATAAATGAACAGCTACTGAAAATGGCATGAGCTAACAATGAATGCTCTTGAAAACAAAAGCGAAGAGAAAACTAAACAAAACGTGTCCAAATTAAAAAGGGTCATATAAGTAGTTGAACACTTTGGAAATATCTGCAAGGGCCAACGGACAATGCAAACGTCGGATCCTGGTGGATCTAGTCAGCAAATTTGATATAAATACGAAGAAACTAATAAAGCAAGGGTGACTGTACAACTGGGATCCAATATGTCGTCAGGAACGGCCTGACTTCTTCAGAAATAATATAATCCCAGTTGTACAGTTAGCCTTGCTTAATTATTAGTTCCTTCTATATAAGTAGTTATTAAGCATCAGGGTCTCAATACTTATTATTTGAAAAAATCTTAAGTGGCTGTCTCCCTAAGATCTTCATAAAACCCCTTTTTGACTACTGTGATGTAGTTTGGGGCAATTAAAATAAAACACTGACCTCAAGACTACAAACACTACAAAACCGAGCGGCCAGAATTATAACCTGTAAGGGTTATGATGTAAGATCAACCAATATTCGAAAAGAATTAGGATGGGATGATCTGGAGACTATTAGAAGAAAGCATATAGCGATCCTGATGTATAAAATTATGAATAGAAGAGCCCCAGGTTATCTCATTGATCTTTTCGAAAAGAGTTATAGTGTTTATACACTTCGTGAGAGCGGACGTCGATTACTCCTACCTAAATATAATACTGAATTTGCAAAAGGTAGTAGTTTTTCTTTTGTTGGAGCAAAAATATGGAATTCTATTCCATTTAACATCAGATCTGCAAATTCTCTCTCCGCTTTTAAAACACAGATTAACAATCTCGCTGTCTTCTAGTTAGTGTAATATAGTTACTGATCATTATTGTATAATTGGAATAGTAAATTTTTTAGTACACGGCTTTTCTGTAAAGCAGTTAATTCAGTTACTGATGTAAACACCGTGTTTAAATAAAGTTGATTCATTCATTCATTCATTCATTCATTCATTCATAATCAAAGTTGGTCATGAAACACATTTTCTTCAATTCTTGCATTCTTTATAGTAACAATAAAAATACATATCGTTTTGTCTCAAAATGTTTTCTTCAGAATTTACAGGGGGTCCCCTGGGGGACCAAATTTGATATTTTTTAGTATGAAAAATGCAAAATTACCCTAACTTTGGCAACTTCTCACAACACTTAAAATTTGATGCAGAGCTAAATTCTACAGTTGTTTGACAGGTACAAGTCTAGTTATTATAACAACATAAAAGTTTCCATATCGTTGTTCCAAGTAGTTAAACATTAAACTTCTATCAACCCACTTTCGCAGCTTGTAATAAAACAGGAAAAATGGGTTCACAAAAATTCATCTAAACCAAAAGTGGATCGTCGTACAGCAATTTCCTTGCAGCCATAGAACAATAAAGACTTAATCTTAAATATCATGAAAAAAAATTGTGTGGCCAGTTGGTTTTAAGACCACGAGGACGCTTTGAAATAACGGTATTTACGAACTAGTTTTGCAAATTAGGAGCCTCAACCTTTCCGTGCAAATACAGTGCAAATGTGACCCGAACAATGTTGTTTCCCATCAGAGAAACACAAAAATAGTTTCAAACTACAGCAGAATACAAAATTATACTAGTATACATCAGTATACAGCAGTATTAAAATTGTCGATAGACTTCAAAGTACCCATTAACGGTAGTATCGTGGTGTACCGGTTAACCAAGTACGTCATTATCGTATCCACTCGTAAGCCTGACACAACAACGATCGGAACAGCCGAAATGAAACAAATAAATAAATAAATTGCAACGGAAGTTCTATGTGTAAATAAATTAAGTTTCCCCCAAATTTCCTGTGACACTATGACAATGACGGAAGTAAATGCGCTTTGAAAATTCGCTGTGACACTGTGATAGCGACGGAAGTAAATGCGCTGCTAACCTATTATTTTGCTTTGAAAATTCGCTGTGACACTGTGACAGTGACGGACGTAAATGCGCTGCTACCCTTTGTTGTTTTGCTTTGAAAATTCGCTGTGACAACGTGACAGCGACGGAAGTAAATAGTGTCCAAATACACCATTTGTGATACATGAAGTATATACTCAAGTTTGATTTCTCGCTTCGCTATTTTAAAAAAACGTAGGTTCTTGTTTGAGATTTGCGTTGTTGTCGTGTTTTAATTATAGTTGAAGACTGTGAAGATTCTTGAAGGATATTGCTGAATCTTACGAATGACATTTGCATGGAACAGAGATATTATTTCCTGCTGCTCCATTGAAGGCAGAAAAGGTTCGTTCTACAGAAGAATACTTAATGCCACCGATGATTGTATGGGATCCGTTGCTTCAGTGTTCCGATATTTTCCAGAACTATTTATTTTGTCCTCACGAGAGCCACGCTACTCAACCTTTATTGCTGGTATCCAAGAAATGGAAAGGGCTTTCTGACAGGCAACTTGCGCGAAGGCCTATGGTGTTGTTGATGAGTCGAGTGTATGTTTGCTGATAACATGATTATAGTAACAAAATTCGTTATTTAATTTGTCTATATACGTATTAAAACTTTTGGTAGCCGTTATCTTCGTCGGAAAATTTAAACATTTACTTATCTACCGACCTGGAGGTAGCCACTTACCCAATGACTTAACGGCTACCTCGAGGTCGGAATATATTCTATGGACCTCAAGGTAGCCACATACCCAATGATTTAACGGCTACCTTTGGATCGGAATATATAGAATGGACCTATATATTTTAAAGGCAGCCACTAACCCAATGACAACGGCTACCTTGGGGTTTGAATATATAATATGGACCTCAAGGAAGCCACTAACCCAATGACTTAATGGCTACCTAGCTGGGGTTCGGAATATATAGAATGAACCTCAAGGTAGCCACTAACCCAATGACTTAATGGCTACCTTGGGGTCGGAATAATTTATATAGAATGGACCTCAAGGTAGCCACTAACCCAATAATTTAACGGCTACCTCTGGATCGGAATATATGCTACGAACCTCAAGGTAGCCACTAACCCTGTGACTTAATGTTCGGCTACCTTTTCCAAATACCTCACTCAACAGGGGTTGGTAGGGGGAAGGGGGTGGTGTGGGGTTAGCAGCCGAAAACGAGTAGAAGCTATACATGCATTTAGTTAAAAGTTAAACAAATAAACAGTATATGAACAATATGCTAAGAAAGTGTGTTTTTATTCCCTTATCTGTCATCTGCTGATCTTTGCCCTCTATCTAACCTTAAAACCCATAGTCTTGAAACTATCTTTTTGTGTGAAAATGAAACTATCATTTTGTGTGAAATTATACAGGATATTATTTTATTGGAAATGTGCTGATATTTTGCAATTTATTCAAACATTTAGGTGCCCACATCCCTTTGAAGTTCCATAATCTTATACCAACATGCGGTGCGGTGACATTAACTCTCGACTCGACAATATAATGGTCCGCAAACAAAAGCAAAACCAGGCCATTTTACAGCTATTCTCATTGCTAAAATAACCACGAAACTAGCCGGTGCGGAATGTTTACATACTCCTAACACCCTAGGCGTGTCTAGCCCGTTTCTCTATAGCCCCCAGGGATCTCGTTTGTCTATTTAAACATAATTATTCTGGTTTTCCCTGCCTATTTCGCCAAGTACGCGGTCAACCTCAGGTTGTAGAGCATTTCGCCCTCCCTCCTCCCCTTCGGCGACGTCCTCTCCTTTCTCACTGTCTTGCGACCCTCTGCCCAGGCTAAATTTTACTTCCCATATCTTAACTCCGCTTGGGCAGTGAGTGGTTGTATTCGCAATGAGGATGATCTACCATTCTCCGTCAAGCGTGACCAGTAATCCACACGACTGAAATGAACATTTTAATATTTCTTTGTAACGTCCGAGATTTGAATGAAACCTTAAAGATCTCTCTAGAAAACACTTTGAAAGTCACGAGTTCACTGGAGACGTAGTGGGCGAGTAGAGCCTAGCGCGCCATCGTCCCCGGCCAGGTCACGCTCGGCTTGCTCGGCTCGCCATTTTTTTTTTCGCGGCTCGCTCTCCTGACTCGTCCCCAGTCGTCTCGCTTGACAAAACGCGGGAGACGCGCGCGGAGTATAGACACGGAACGGTGAAAGAAAGACGCGCGACCGACGGAAGTGCGATGGATGGTTCAACCCTCGCGCTCCCCTCGGCCTAGCCTGTGCGGAGACGTATCCGATATCCTATACGTCTGCGCGCAGGCTACCCTCGGCCGCGCTTCTGTCGTTAAATCAAGGACGACTGGGGATGAGTCAGGCTCGCTCTTCACAAGCTAAGAGAACTTGTTCACAGGTTATTGTAGAGAAGTCTACCGGTAGGCAAAAAATTTGGCTGCGCGATACAAACGTCTGTGAAATTTGCCGACTTTGCGGAGCTATATCTCCACTATTTTAAAAGATATCGCTTTTAAACTCGGCCACTTTACTAATTTTGAGATGCTATTTCGAGTAGTGTCGATGGATTTTTGCTATCTGGCCAATATAAAAATTTGGAAAAACCGTGATAAGGCCTATTAAATTGTTTAAACCAATTGGAAGCGAATAGCTAACTCTGGCGGGAAATTTGCCCGCGAAAACGTCGCGGTCAATCACTGATTGAATGGATGATTATACATACCCATCTGCACCATGAAAGCCACCAGAGCGTACAATAAATCCTTTGGGTCAAAGGTTTTATTCAGTGTCTACTATGTCGGTGTAATTTGTTGAAATATTCTGTGAATTTTTGGTCATCCTTCGCTTTGTTTGGACTAATTATAGTATGTGATTATTGAAGTAAATGTGAGTGGTTTTTTAACTGATAAAATTGGTAAGAAAGCGAATAAAGCATTTTAATCTGTGCGCATGCGCCGAACCGTGAAACTATCCCTTTAAGGAGTGCTCTTGTGCGGAATACGTCCAGTAAGCTCTTCTTAGCGTGAAGTGTTTTTAATCCGGAGCGTGTTCGTGAATTGTTTAGTGCTTTATTAGTGCTTTACTGTGTGTTTAGATGCAAAGGTTAATGGCTACCTTGAGGTCCGTATTATATGTTCCGACCCCAAGGTAGCCGTTAAGTCATTGGTCAGTGTCCACCTTGAGGTCCATTCTATATATTCCTACCCCGAGGTAGCCGTTAAGTCATTGGTCAGTAGCTACCTTGAGGTCCATATTATATATTCCAACTCCAAGGTAGCCGTTAAGTCATTTGGGTTAGTGGCTGCCTCTAGGTCCATTCTATATATTCCGATCCAAAGGTAGCCGTTAAGTCATTGGTCAGTGGCTACCTTGAGGTCCATAGAAAATATTCCTACCTCCAGGTCGGTAGATAAGTAAATGTTTAAATTTTCCGACGAAGATAACGGCTACCAAAAGTTTTAATGCGTATATAAACAAATTAAATAACGAATTTTGTTACTATAATCATGTGAGCAAACATACACTCGACTCTTCAACAACACCATATATCTTTCGCGGAAGGTGCCTGTCAGAAAGCCCATCTTTCAATTTCTTGGATACCAGCAATGAAGGTTGAGTAGCGTAGCTCTCGTGAGGACAAAATTAATCGTTCTGGAAAATATCGGAACATTGAAGCAACGGATCCCATACAATCACCGGTGGCATTAAGTATTCTTCTGTAGAAAGAACCTTTTCGGCCTTAAATGGAGCAGCAGGAAATAATATCCCTGTTCCATGCGAATGTCGTTCGTGAGATTCAGCAATATCTTTCAAGAATCTTCATAGTCTTCAACTGTTATTAAAACACGACAACAACGCAAATCTCAAACAAGAACCTACGTTTTTAAAATAGCGAAGCGAGAAATCAAACTTGAGTATGTAGTTCATGTATCACAAATGGTGTATTCTGACAATATTGACTTCCGTCGCTGTCACAGTGTCACAGCGAATTTTCAAAGCAAAACAACAGAGGTTAGCAGCACATTTACGTCCGTCGCTGTCACAGTGTCACAGGAAATTTAGGTGAAACTTTATTCGTTCATTTCGGCTGTTCCGATCGTTGTTGTGTCAGGCTTACAAGTGGATACGATAATGACGTACTTGGTTTACTGCGGTACACCACGATACTACCCCCATTAACTGTCCTCGATGTACACAAAATCCTGCAAAATACTGCTTCGTTCAATGACCACTAATTTTGCTTGAGAAGTAAGTTTACAAAAGAGCCTTCATCTGTAATTATTAATCTGAGAATAAAGCATCAAAAACACGACATAATGCGTATATTGTTAATTCAGAGCTTACTGCCTTGAACTGAAATCAGTGACTGCCTAGTGATCTTGGTGTATGCTTTCATTTGTACTTGCGGCCTTTTCCACACCCAGCCGCTCGCCATTCATTTCAATTTGATCCATGCTTATCACTGAGAGTGCATTGAGGAAGCCTGGAAGCGTCAATCTGCTTGAGTATGAGTAAATACTTGAATCAAAACACTGATTTCCTTCACGCTTTCGCCATGGTAGCTCGCCAGGTACATGTATGTTGTCAGGATGGTATTCGCTGACCAGACAAACATAAACCATACCACATGCACGTAGACGCGTGTTTGTTTTTATGCCGACAGCACTCGCGTGGCAAGTCTAGTTTAACTTTACTAATACATTTTTTGTTCTTTGTTTGTTTGTTTTTATAAAACGAAATAGTATTTTTTTTGCGTTTCTTGCATATGATTATCCGGGTTATGAGGAGTTGCCACACCAAATATCGAGCGGCACATTTCAAAAATTGAATTTTATTTTTTGCGTCATCGCCTTTGTCTTTTTGGTTGGATTTACGCTTCTTTTGTTCGCGGCCATCAATCAGTCAAATCCTAAGATTTCAATTATGTGTAATTGTTGAAAAGTGCCGCTCGATGTCAGTTATAACGAGTGTAAAACAATAACATTGTAATGTTGGGGCCATAATAGCGAAATTCCGCAATAGTGGGAGTTTGTTTCAGTCAGATATCTGAAACTTTTGCTGGGGATTTAGCTGCTGTCTGTACTAGCGGGGTGTCCGTAATATCGAGGTGTCCGCAAGGCGGGAGTTAATTGCATTTAGACAGACGAACCCAAAGAGGGTCTTAAACTAAATACAGGAAAGAAAAAAAAAATAAAATTATACACAAAATACTTCTTTATGATATACCACGGTGAGTACAAAACAGAAGTAAAAGAAGAACGGTTTTGCGCCCCCTGAATCAATCACCGACTAAAATTTCCCGGGAAAAATTACAGAGAAATGTATGAAAACTCAAAACAAGCAACAGGCCCCCAAAATTTGTCAGCAGAACTCTTTGCCGTGTAGCTTTAGTTCACAGTCTTTTTTTTTAGAACAGCCGCTTTACGAAAATTATTCGACATTAGATTCTCATACAAAAACCGTGATTTCTCACCTGTCAATATAGCTTCCAAAACCGTAATAAGGATCGTTAAGATGTCTGTTTGATACTGGATCGTACACAGAGAGTATGGGAAGGAAAAAATCGAAACTCGCTGATGCTTGTGTCCACTAAAATACGGTGTGTCCACTTACTTTGGAGTCTGCTTAATACAGGTTTTACTGTAATCAGAAATCTTACTCATTTAGTCCATTTAATCTAACACTGAAAAGGGCTCGTGTGGTCAACCCGCGCTCGCGTGCTGGACAAAATTCTAAACAAAAAGACGAAACAAAATACACACCATGTATCACACTTGTCGCTTTTTCCATTAGAAAAGGTAGCTCCATTTCCAGCTGAGCCTTTGGACAGATTTCCCGTTGGTCTTCTCTAATCGGAACAACTTTAAATCAAACGCACCGAGTCCGAACTTCCCGCTTGTTGCTTGATTCCCATGAAATCGATCAAATGTTTACAAGCTATAAGGCTATGTCCATTAAATTGTGCTTTGCCATGTCAAACGGTATGCGACCTCTGTGTCGTTCGCATGCCGATCCTTTGTCGTCACCTCGATAAAAACTCAGAATAACTTTGACCACGCCACTCAACGCCATCACGGAGATCAAGGTCAACGCTCTACGACCCCGGTACCTTACCCATATAATATCAGTTAATATGTCACCTGGTCACGCAGCGGGACAGGTAAATGTCACAAAATAGCTTTGCTGTTAGGAAAAAAACTATGTTGCTTTTATTAACAACAACAATCGTTAATTTAGTATAATTAATAGAATGTCACTTAACTGTTAACTTTTCATTTATCAGTTAACTACTTCTGAATTTTTTGGGTGTCAGTAAAACGCGGGGTCGGGGCCGGGGTCGGGGTGGGATTAGGTCTAGGATTAAGTATGGGATTAAATATAATCCCTTTACCTAATCATAACACTATGCCTAATCCCATACTTAATCCTAGACTTAATCACACTCCGACCCCGGCCCTGACCCCGCGTTTTACTGACACCCTTATTTTGTGGCAAAATATCAGTTAACTACTATATTTTTGGGCAATTGTCAGTTAACTGTTAATCCCATTAGCACCCTCCTAAATGCACTGGTATTCTGAATTTCACTTTTGCCGGAACGCAATCGGCATTAAAAAAAACAAAACAAAAAACTCACGAGATAATAATGCCTTTTGTCACAACATTTCACCCACGATTGAAAAACCTTAAACAAATACTGATTAAAAATGGAGTTTCGTTCAAAACCAACCATTCCTGAAAACTATTTACAAAACGCCGCCTATCATATCATACAAGAGACGTACAGCCAAACTTTGAAAGCTAATTAATATAAATGCATCGCAACCGCAAAACCACATAGCGCAGTCGGTGTAGGCCTGTCATGAACCTCATTTCGATCTAAGGGAAACTAAAAAAGTGACCGCTAGGAGCGGTGTCCTGTTTACCCGCTCCAGACCCAATATTTTCTATATAAGTGCGCCCATAGCAGACGTGACCGAAAATGACCACGTGATCACCATTTTTCCCGCCATTTTTCACGTCACAATAAATAAAACGGCAGACTGATACTTATTTACTGATTTATCTAACTACAAAACTTTCCGTTTTATTATGCAAGAGTAGGAACAGCAAAATACCATAAATTTTGACTTTTGTTCTGTTTTCGAATACTGCTAGAGAGTTGAAAAAGAAATGGCTGATGGCGCGATTTCTGCTAAAAATAACCAAAATTGTCCTGGCATGGGGACAGGCAGCTCTAGAGAAATGACATGTTGTTACGGTCTCCTTCCATTAGATTCGGCACATGTGAAGTTCAAAGTTTGAACCGGGCCTTACTTGAAAGAATATTAAAGATTCAGTTACCATTTGTTGTGTCAGTTGATATTTTGATAATTAATATTAATACGTCAACTGCAGTGACTTTACATCTAATAAAACACCACATACTAATTTATAGGCCTGTTTTTTATCAGATATAAAGTCACTGCACGTGACGTATTATCGATCATTTAATAGGTTTGTGGGCTTTTAATTGTTTTGAAATTGCGGTAACCTATTGTATTTGCTTTAGAAAGTCTTTTCTATTGTCAAATATCTCAACAGAAAATAGACAATGAATAACTGAAAATGGATTGTGCAAATTGACCCAACAACACATTTTCATCGCCGGTCAATTAGCTAGCAAGGCGGAAAAAGTTTTTCACTTTCACTACACTAACATCAAAATAATTTACATTCACACTCGTGATTCTTTTTTACTCATAACTTTTATTTGTTGCTCATAACTTTTATTGATTTGTACCAACACGAATTTTCAAACTTTCTCTCAATCTTGTCTATCCTGCCAAGAACCATATCCAGTTGACTACTGCGCTTCGCTTTTTCTACATAATGTCTGATTCTACAACGCCATCTTTACCATATTCACTATCAAGATTCTTCTTTGTTTATTAACCTCACGTTCTAACGCATTAACGAGATGGCTTTAAGAGCCCTTTGATTTTAATACAAACAAACAAACAAAGAACAAAAAATGTTTTAGTATAGTTAAACTAGACTTGTCACGCGAGTGTTGTCGGCATAAAAACAAAAACGCTTCATTTGTCATTACAGCCGTGCGTATGGTATGGTTCATGTTTGTCTGGTCAGCGGATACCATCCTGATACATGTTCCATGGCAAGCTGCCATGGCGAAAGCGTGGAGGAAATCAGTGTTTTGATTCAAGTATATATCCATACTCAAACAGATTGACGCTTCCAGGCTTCCTCAATGCACTCTCAGTAATACGCAGGGATCAAATTTAAATGAATGACGAGCTACTGGGTGTGGTAAAGGCCGCAAGTACAAATGAAAGCATACACCAAGGTGGCAGTCACTGATTTCAGTTCTAGGCAGTATACGTAAGCTCTGAATTAACAATATACGCATTTTGTCGTGTTTTTGATGCTTTATTCTCAGATTAATAATTACAGATGAAGACTCTTTTGTAAACTTACTTTTCAAGCAAAATTAGCGGTATTGAACGAAGCAGTATATTTTGCAGGATTTTGTGTGCATCGAAGACATGCACAGTTAATAAGCACTTTAAAGGCTATCAACAATTTCAATACTGCCGTATACTGATGTATACTAGTATTATTGTGTATTCTGCTGTAGTTTGAAACTATTTTTGTGTTTCTCAGATGGGAAACAACATTGTTCGGGTCACATTTGCACTGTATTTGCACGCAAAGGTTGAGGCTCCTAATTTGCATAATTCGTAAATACCGTTATTTCAAAGCATCCTCGTGGTCTTAAAACCAACTGGCCACACATTTTTTTTTTTCATGATTTTTAAGATTAAGTCTTTATTGTTCTATGGCTGCAAGGAAATTGCTGTACGACGATCCACTTTTGGTTTAGATGAATTTTTGTGAACCCATTTTTCCTGTGAAAGTCGGTTGATAGAAGTTTAATGTTTAACTACATGGAACAACGATATGGAAACTTTTATAATGTTTTAATAATAACTAGACTTGTACCTATCAAACAACAGTAGAATTTAGCTCTGCATCAAGTTTTAAAGGCTCATGTTCACCCAATCTGCTTTGCGCGCTTGTGTTTTGAAACGGTTCAATTGTTCAATGTAGCGTTATGATTGGCTGGCACGTCGATTTTTAAGATGTCTATGTGGGATTTTCAATGCGAAATCTCAAATGCGCAAAATTTTACTTTTATGGCCCTGTCACACTATTGCGTATCGTACTAACGTATGCGAGCGTATGAAAAATATCACTCATACGCTCGTATACGCTGCCTACGCTAGGGGTACGTTAGGCATATGTTGTATTCATTTCAAGCACGGTCGCATATGGTGGCATACGCTGGCATACGGCGAGGCAGAAAAAAAAATTTAAGCATGCTTCAAAATTTTGTGCGTATTCGGACGTATGGTTTATACGCTAAGCATACGCTAGGCATACGCTGAATACGCGAGAGTTACGCTAGAGGTACGTTACCCATAGGTCAAGTATGCTGGTCAAACGCTGTATTTTCAGGGGCATTTTGTGTGTATAAAAATTATTTTATGAATTTTCATACGCAACTCATACGTTTCTCTCATACGCAATAGTGTGACAAGGCCTTTACTGATTTCGAAGTTTCTTGTTTATCGTCGTCATGGTAATATCAATTTTACCAGAATAGATATTTAGCCAAACTTCAATTTAGAACCAGTTAGTGGTGAAAATTTCACGTTGATCTAACCTGCAAAAGACCGCTTAAAAGCCGATTGAAAAATGTAGGTATGGTCTTCAGAAAACTGTATTGAAACACCTTAAAAATTGGCGTAACTCTAGTAAGGGAACTATACCAGAGGAGAGTGACTGGTTGAATATAAATGTTAAATAAGGTGCTAAAATGCGTGCAGCAATTTTAAACAGCTTAGATGGTACATTATCCAAACCAGTCGCTTTTTTGAGTTCTAGATTTTCAAGTAATTTTCGGACTTCGCTGATACTACAGCTGTTAAAGGAGAATATTTTATTTGTAGGGTTGAAACAATATCCTAGTTCATTGACAGCCAGGGTATGTCTTTTGCCAAAGAATGACCAATGTTTGCAAAATGGTCATTATCGTTAACACATGTCGACTCCAGTAGCTGTTTGTTTTTCTTTAGACACATTTTGGTAAATATTGGCGACCATCGGTTTCTAGGGTAACGAAATGTGACGTGATAAGTAGCATGAGGTCAACCCATCTTTGAAAAAACGTCTAAATCGCTACCAAAAACAGAAAAAAATGTTTTCAGTAATGTATCATATTTTACAGCTGTTGAAAAATATATTTGAAAATTTCGCATTTTTCCGATAAAGTTGAATTTTTTTGGTAAATCCAAGATGGCGGCCATCTTGGCGGCCAATTTGGATAACGTCAAGGACCCCCAGCGGCGCAATAACCCATAATCTTTACCTTATCTTGTAGAGCATATCGCAGGCTTCTATTAGGTGAAATATTTGTGATGTACTGTAACACCACAAAAACCCAGGAGGGGTTGCAACCACCGCTCGCCAATGTACAACGGTTGGGGTATACGTTTGCGTGTACGTCCGAGGGTTAACCAATATTTGCGATTTTAAAACGGCAATGGTGCATTATATTCACAGCTAGAATATAATGCGTATCAGGCAAAGTCACGGAGAACATCTTTTCTGTAAACGCTGTTCATATATGCAGCTTAAACGCCAAGGGAACACGCAGGGTATGGGAGCGTTAAACACCAAATCAGGTGTATGCATTGTGGTCTTGAAATCACAATAAGTTTTGTATTACCATCCAACTGTTTTTTTATTTCTGTTTTTTTTTTTTGCTACTCGTGGAATTTTTAACATAACAGTTTCTCCACATAATCATGATAATTGCCCAAATTTGAAATAACGTTCAAGTTAAAAAGTAAAAAAAAAAAATGGAAAATAGTTAATGCAATCTTACCCTAAATCTTTTCCAAAATACGTGATTGTGTGATTAGTCCGCACACAGCAAAAATCCGATATAAACAAGGGACCGCGCAGGGGGAGGGGCTAAGGAAGGACACGTTTTAACGCATTAAGAAATAATTAAGTAGAAGGATACAAAATTCATTACCGAAATGTTTCAGCACTCTACAGTTTTTCTTAATCTCTCTTAATTTATATGAAGTCGGTTATTAATACACTGACGTCTGTCACGTTTAGAAATGAACGTAGTTACAAGGACAAGGAAGCAATCAATGAACTCCTCGTGTAAATTCTGCAAAGATCGTTTACCGCGCGCGCAAATGCTTTTCTTACCTTGTTCAGCAGGATCTCGCCACGGTAAATGTTAATTAAGTTTACTGGTCGGATTAGGCATTTTGGATCATAACTGATGATCTGCAAGCAACTCGCCTGTTCTGAGTAGTATAGGAGTTGGGGGTACCAAATCAAAAATTGATCTGTTACCAAACCCAACTCATATCCTACTTTTCCATTTGATGGAAATCTATATGTTTTTTAAATAATTGAAATCTATAATTGTTCTTTTTTATGGTTTTTTATTTTTGCATTCAATTTAATGAAAACTATATATTTTTTATAAAGTACTTGTGTTTAATATGGGGCATAAAAAGCATGGTATCATCTGTTTTTGCATTGGAATTTTGGCATGATTAGTTGTTGGGGTATAAAAGCATGGTTACATTGCGTGACACAATTCTCGGAAACACAGGAAGTCTTTGATTCTTAGAAAAACAGGAAGTTGATGATGTCATGGGACTTTTCCTGCTGACTATATTCAAGGTCATATGATCGTCATAATTGGTTGTCTGGAAGTTTATGATTTAGTTTGATCTTAAAATGGCTGAGAGTGAAACTGTTTTATCTGATTTTGATCTTAATAGTCACCAAGAGGTAGCACAACCACGGACACATAACATAGACTGTGTTTGCGACACTTGTGAATTATAATGACCGACACAGCTGTGTCGTGACGTAATAAACCTTGAATATTGTTCCATTTTACCAACTGCAGCACTTGTGAATTATAATGACCGACACAACTGTGTCGTGACGTACTATGTAGTGACATAAAAAATAATATCTCATATAATAGTATAGAATGAATTGTAATTTGGAAATTCATGATGAATTTGAGAAAATTGGTGAGTTGATATGTCCCTTTTGTGATACGAAATTAGTAGAAGTTGATAGTAGTGCTAGATTGGTTGAGTTATGTTGTTGTGAACAAGATATAAATAGTATAGATGGTATGAGCGTCTGTCTAAATTGCGGTTCCGTCCATGGTTATGATTATGTTAAAGAGTACGTTGATTTTTATGAGAATATGTATAGAATAAGGACGAAGAGTGTGTATGTAAGAAAAATCATATCGAAAATACAATCAATAAATATAATAAAGAAATTCATTTGAGTTATCAAGACCGTAACAAAATATATATGATTTTTGGATTAATAAACAACGTATTACCAGAAGTCAATAAGAACCGGAAACGGATGATTAGTGTAACCTATGTGTTAAGAAGATTATTTAATATTTTGGGATTGCCTTATGATAAAATAAAAACAAAACTTCTAAGAAGACATTAAAATTTTATGAACAATGGTGGGATGATGTTTATAAATTAATAAAGAATGATGTCAGCAAAATTGTCAACAAGTGACTTGATGTGTGATTCTCAGAAAAACAGGAAGTCATACGTCATGTGAAGGGTTTTTCCCTTTGAATGAATTATAAAATAAAATTTACTTTTAAGGTTTATTCAAATTTTTTATCATATTTTTTCTCGAATTTATCGGCAAGAGGACAAATATCGATGATTATTTCGTCTAACTGTCTCATTTCATTGATGAATATATTGTGGTTGAATTGATTTCCTCTAAGACAAGACCGTAAAAAAACTAATACTTTTTCATATGTCGTATAAGCAAATTCAGACATTTCGATTTTCTTTTTATAATTCTTGATTTCACTTACTGTTTTTAGCACTAAACCAGCTCCAGAAATAGAAGCTAGTATAGCAGGATTTAATGTGATACTACCAGCTACAGTACCAATAACTATTAAGCCTGTTGAAGTTACATTAATAGCTAAATTCAATCTCTTAAAATATTTGAAAGCCTTCATATAACACCAAAATCTTTTGTGGTAGAATCGGTATAATGCTTTGATTTCAGATAATTTTTCTTGGCTGATATATCTGTCAATATGATTAAAATTGAATATTTCTGTTTTCGTCATTTTATATTATATATTTGGATAATAATTATATTTTAGGATTTGAAATAAGACAATATAATACACCACTTATTTAACCCATTATTGGAGATCTTTTTAATTTCTTCGGCATTGAAAGGAAGCAATATGTGTATCCAGGCCCTTTTTCATAGTCATTATAAAATCTTCCAAATGCATCATGAAAAATAGCATGTTTAATTAAAAATTGGTAATTGGTATTTAGAGTACAAGAACCTGGTCCTATTAATCCAATGTTAGGGTGTTTTTCTAATATTTGGTTCATTGATATTGGC